>JAGXCT010036495.1:60627-126701 GCA_022495035.1 Philopotamus ludificatus | reverse complement strand
TGCCCGCAAGTTGCGGGAAGATTACGTCAGCCAAAATACGAAGGATATCGCTCATGGCGCGAATCAAGTCATTTGCGCTGGTAAACAAGTGAAAATGTAAAAAAAAAAGAAAAATTATGTTTGATGCACTGATCTCCTTCAAATCAAAAAATAAAATTACCCCCCCATTAACGTGGAACCTATCTGGACATTATAGGGGGGTTTACTGTATGTAAATTGGTCCAGTGGCGGATTTAGTACATGAGGCGCAAATTAATTTTGAGGCTCCCCCTAAAAAAATTGGAATTTTTTGAATTGGAACAAAAGAGAGGAATCCAATCCTGCCAACCTTAGGATCAATCCAGACCGGTAAATGTGTGGAAAGCCAGTTTTGCCGACCTTTGGAGAAATCCAGTTCAGCCAATCTTAGGAGGAATCCAATCCTGCGAACTTCAGAAGGAATTGAGTTCTGCCAACCTCGAGAGAAATCCAATTCTTTCAACCTTAGGACGAATCCAATCCTGTCAACCTCAAAAGAAATCCAATTCTACCAACTTTTAGAAGTGCCTTGTGTAAATTGGTGACACTTACCCTTACTAAATTCTGCCACAAATTAGTCAATGACCACTCTTGGTTTAGTGCTCCATTACACTACACTACACCCAAAAATGAGGATTCTATGTGTATTTTTTTAGTTTAAAAGAAAAAGAAAATTGTGAATATTCTTGATTCGGTCATTTTTAGGAAAAATCAGGTGCGTGGTTGAGGGCCCCCATTTTTTTCTTAATAATAATAATTATATGTAACATCGTGAAGCTATTAAAAAAAAAAAGAAGAAATCATATATCCAAAACAATGCAAATTAAGTAAAAAGAAAGTGAAAATATTTTGAGGGGGCCCCAAATTTGAATTGCATCTAGGGCCTCTCAAGTGTTAAATCCGCCACTGGACACGCCTGTGTGTCGTTAGCAGTTTAAGGGTTAAATAAGCAAAAGTTTATTAATAGTATTAGATATTTGGAGATTTATTTTCTAAACATATCGCAGAAAATAAAGGAAATATTTTAACACGAAACGTGACGATTGTGAAATTATTGAAAAAAATTCCACCACAAATTTTCATCGCAAATTTCTAATCCCGGGAGCTGGATTTTCACCCCCTACAGCAAGAAAGGATACTGATACTGTATTTAGCAGAAAAATCTTTTAAAGTGGCTCATCTCATCTGACGAGTTTAATATAGACAGGATAGAAGTCAACTAGTGAGGCACAAAGTAAAAAAATACTATAATTGAAAATGGAGATGCCATATTTTTAAGGGTTGGACTCTATTTTATTTTGAGCATGAACTAAATAGTCAGAGTCAATAGCGGAATTCATTATTGACCTAAGTTTCCGAGATGATTATACCCTCAACAAAGTTTTTCCTAAATTATTTTTTATTACGCAATGCTGAAAATCGTATTCTATATATAAAAAAGTAAAATTAAGAAAGATTTTGATCTGAAATTCATCAGTTGATCGATAAACAGAAGTTGATTGAATATTCGGTGGCTATATTTGAGCAAAAATTAAAGAAAAACAATGGTTGAGGTAAGGAAATGTAACAAAATTATTCCAGAATTTATCCCCTATTATCTAAACAAAAGCATGTCATGTCTAAATAATATGGTTGAAGATGACCATCAAAAATCAATTAAGACAGTTGTGACAATGTAATCTTGAATAACTTAATAAAAATTTCGAGTTAAAAAGTGAGAAAAATGTGATACTTTTTTTTAATGACAAATGTTATAATAAATATGTACCGGTGTCCGGGAAGTTGTATTTTTGTATACGCATCTTCCGCCCGCTGACGACGTTGGTAATGATATGTTCCTGCGGCGTATTTTGATAAATCCTATCAGTCCACTCTGAAATTGTAACGACCTCCCTTCCCTCCACGTAAACGGTTCCTTCTCGTGTCTAAAATATTATTAAAAAAATTAAAAACACATCCAAAGAATGCTGCCTTTACCCATATCGATCTACTCGCCTTATCGATGAAGGTGCATCCGTGCAATCCGGTTATCTGACACCGTCTGACATCAGGCACTTTGAAATACGTATGTAACAGCATATTAAAGCTAAACGTAAGATCCTTACTCGGATTATACACTCCGATGTTGAAATGTAACTCTTTTTCGCGTAAGATTAATCGATATGTCAAACGGAACCTACAAAAATACTCGGATTAGCATATATTAATATTTATATGAATATTATATGCAAAACCATACTGATAATTCCACATGGATCTCGTAAAATCGTCGTCCATGATGGAGAATATCGCTTCGACGTCGCCGCTGGGCAGCCTCTCTGGTGGTTTTTCGACGAGCCACCTGCTGATGCGTGCGAATCCATGCTGCGGTCCAAACGACCAAGCGCCGAATTGAGCTGAAAATTAAATTACAATGACATCGCTGAAAATATACTTTAATAGATTATCGTTACTTACGAAAAACAAACGGAATTCCTCCTCGAATCGCACGCTTTCCATCGAAAACAGCTTGTTTGCTGAAATATAAAAATACAGATTACGATAACCATTACGAGCGAACAATATAATAAATACTAACTAACTCGTCCGTTCGGATCGTTCTCAAAATAGCGACACTTATTCTGGGAATGAAGAAGAGTATTTATGAGCCGGAATAACTGTGCATTATATGCAAAAGAAACATGGATGTATAAGAATTTCTTCGGACGTGTCCGAAGAAACTGAAATTTTTCCGGACACGTGTCCGGACTAATTGTGGCTCCTTCGGACACGTGTCCGAAGAAATTGAAGATCGAAATCATTAAGAAAGATCGTTAAAAAAAATAAAACGAATGCGATTTATAGTTCCCAAGGATGATTTTCGCTTCCATAATTATCAAGATAGACCCGTCCCGTGGTTTCAAAAGTACTTCGACGCCATAGTACTCATTGCTCGTTTTTTATATGACCTTAGAGCGCATGTACGTTGGTGAATGTATCGAAAGAGCTAATCATCGTGTATTTCATGTCACACAAACTATGATTGATGAATTTAAACAGCGTTTAGCACGAGGCGACTTAAGATCAGCGCCGAAGTTTTGAGATGTAAAATGGTTTCAAAGGGTACATACACACACACATACGTACCAATAAACGGATCATGGCCGTCAACTTTCGCACGGAATCCAAGAAAAAACCCTCGAGAGAGATAGAGACTCATTTGCGAACGAAAACGGGGATTTTCTGCGCACAACGAAGTGCGCATGCGCACAATTTTATATTTGCACAAAAAACGTATTATATTTTAGGATATTTACTCATGGTATATTATACGTCTCGATTTATAATATCTATATATATATATATATACAGGTCGTCACGAAATGGCGGCACGTTTTAATAACGCCAATTTGCGCGAATCGTGATTATAATGCTCGGATGTCGACTTTGAAAGAAAAACTTTTTATGCGATAATTACATTATGTATTAAATTCTTTTGGCGTGTTTTGCAAAGTGTATTTAGCATATATCATGCGGCACTTTGAATAATCGCACGCGAATATAATTAAAATCGTCGATAGCGCGGCGACGAGCGAGGGGCGCGAGGTGGAAACGAAAATTGTCTATGGACATTTGGCCGTAACTCCCCCGAAAACGCGCTCCTGATTCGTCGAATAAATCCACGCTAATAAAGCGACGTATTATCTCTGACGAACAAAAAAAAATGTATGCTAGGGATAGAAACGTATTAATCAAATATATCCCCGAGATAAAACGAGATAAGTACGAATATCCCCCCCTTTTGCGATACCAATCAACATTTTTTTTTCTGCGGATCAATTTAATTCTTAAATTTTATTAATATGCAGTGAATAAAAAATACATTATTACGCACGGTTATTATTGAAAAACTATTGAATTCAACATTATCGACATTTATTCGAGTTACATCCAACGTATTATTATTCAAGATGAATTTTATGAATTATCTCTGAAAAAAAAAACACATTATAAAAAATTGACAATGGTTAAATTCGCTTGACGGATTGATTATAGCGTCAGAGGCGGCTAGGATCATTCTGACATTGGTAATGATTAAATTCAAATATCACTGCGGTTTGAATAGAAAAAAGTTTACGTCTCTAAATTGATTAATACCATACGTGCGAATTATCATTTCAATCAAAGGTTTTTGAATAACGTCCATTCCATCGGAGCAATCATCGTTTGAACCATTGACCAAGGTGACACCGTCTATTCTTTTAAATACCGTCGGTAGCTTTTGACCTCAAACGCGTTTAATCATAATCTTTTCATCCTCGCCGCTGATGAATGAGGTTATCCAATTTTTTAGTCAATGTCGCCGGTTCCGAAGCGGAGGCATTCTTCGGAGAATGTCATTTTCGAATAATCGGAGGTTTTTTTTTTTATGTTAACCACTAAACCACAATGGCGCTGCTGCCTGCTTGCTCTGCTCCAAATCGACAAACGTTTTTATATTTTTTTCCGGTATCTAGAGCCATTCTGCGAATCTCCATTTTCTTTCGACGCGAACGTGTACTAAAATACTATTGTGTGTCGTGTATAAAACTGGCCTCGGTTCTAACCCCTTTCAGAAATTGTAATGAGTATGAGTAATGAGAGTGCGGCGTTAATCTGTCAATCTGTCATATCAAGGACCGACGTGAGACTGGGGTCCCAAGAGGAGGGTACACGAAATTAACATGATCGAATGCTACAGCCCAGGGCTGAACAGTTTCTCGTATTATTTTAGTAATCCGCACGTGAATAAGTTGCGAGACAATTGTTTCGGTTCGATAAACATTCCTTTGCGAAATATCTGTACCATCTTGAGGTGCACAGGTCTAGTTTTTGTGCTTCTGCAAGTGCAGACGGACTGGTTGGCGTATCTTGCAGTCCGAATCCAGTTTATTACAATGTAAATCACCCCAACTGCTACTTCTTTTCGTTTGCTGAACGCCAGAGACATGCACTGGACTAACATCCTTCGATTTAACATATTGTTTATTTTTTTTAATCCATTTATCTCTTGCTCGAAGAGCGTGATATGGACATGGTTCCTTTCAATATTAATTTTAGAAGAACATCGACCCCAATTAGAATCCTTGAAGATAGAGAAGTGTATATGTATCTCGCAATTGTCTGTATTTTCTTATAGTCGTATCCCTATATGATGAGATTTGGGGATTAAAATAATAATATTATCGATATATCGACGCTGGAAACTAATCTTGCTGTATCTCGAAACATGAAACTTCAAAGAAGTTAAAAAACCATTCATAATATAATAATTCTTAAATAAAATCGCAGTTTAGATATTTTTACAACATTTATCGTACATCAACCCGTATTTTATCAAGAGTAAGTAAAAGCGATTGACATAGTAACATATTATATTTGGTATTCTTCAAAAGTAATAATACATCGCGTTGCTCAACATGTTTGGGGACATGACTGCAATTGGTGTAATTTTTTGATGTTGCGTGGGACACGACTGCAATTGTAGTCGCATTTCTGCGAGTTTGTGTGCAATTTATAACTTATTGTTGGTATCGATTTTTAGTACTCAGGGTATTCACATATAATTTTCAAGTATCAACGAATGGAAATACATTAAAACTGGAGACGGAGAGTAGAAAAATACTGAAGACTACTCGAAGTTTGGGTTTATTTGGGAACCTGGAGGTAAACGTGACGCCACGAAATCTTCAAAGCTCGACAAATACTCACTCGAAGTCAAAATCAGATTCTTCTTCAAAAAAAAAAATCTTCGAATACATTCGACTCCAGACAACTAAGTAAATAAGAATTCATAAGCAATGACGATTGTAAAATTGTTTTTATTATTATTAGACTCCAGTAGAATCTAACATCGTAAATTCCACATTTTACTTAATAATTTTTACTTTCAATGGGAAGTAAGTATCGAATGTTGAGTAAGTAGATTCAAATGTTGAGTTTAGTGATTCGTTTGGTTTGAAAGGTTGGGAAAAGCTGTGCTAGATTACTCTTGGAATCGGAAAGTTTTAGTCTAAGTCCAATTAAATCAGGATCGAATCTTAGTCCTCGTAGAACTGACACTTTTATGGGATTACACAGTTGAAAATACGATTTGTTTGAGAACTCCCCGAAGTGCTGAAGTTTAAACTTTCGATTAAACGCAGTTGGCTGAAATCGAAGGACGTTGCCTTAGGATATCGAATGATAGTCCTTTACATTGGGAGCTTTATTGATAACTAATACAGCGGACCAATCGACCTAGCCGACCCGAGGGTTACAGATGTATTTCTTTGACAATTATAACATCGCAAAGGATGTGATTAACATTATAATTGATAGCAGTGCACTAACAAAGTGCGCTGCTTTCGGTTTAAAACGAATCTGAAAACTTTAAGGCATCCACATATAAATTTTAGAGGCAGCGACGAAAGCAACGCTTTTCTTTATCTCGATCCACGACACGTGCCGATTCTATTCGATAGATCTCAAAGCATGAGGTCTTGCTTTTGTTATATGAAGCAGTGTCGACGAATTTTGTTGTGCAGTATAGCAAACACACTGAAATGCAAGTTCATGTCGGAAGCATATTCGGCTTAATGTTTTCCATAAAAGTTAGAAGATATTACAGCTTTCCTCCGACGTTACATATCTGATCAGGAACCGTTCTAAAGTATTGCAATTAACTACCTAAACGCCAGAGTAATACGATTCATTACAAATGCGACTCATCGGGGAGACGTTGGTGTTTAACCGATCAGTGCGGCTCGAAAACAATCTCGTCGTTCGAAGGGGGTCTATTTATAATAGAAAATAGACCCCAAGCATTTCAAGTCAAGATTTCACCGAGGACACGCCGTCGGTAGTCCGATCAGAAAGTGGCTCTACGGAAAGTGGCTCTGCGGGGAGCGACTTGGCGAAACAGCGCAGAAGGAAGATCATGCAAGTTCGGGAGGGGGGGGGGGACCACCAACATAGCATTGGCTTCACGTCGCGAGATGAGGAATCGACCCCCTCCCCGCTATCATCACGCCCAGCATAGCAAGGGTACGGGTGTAGCAAACCGAATCGATCTACCAATACGATTCACTTTATTCGCTAGCACGTGCATATATTGTCGTCACTCTACATATGTACTTCCGGCATGCACATACAGCATGTCTGGACGACGGAGAGCTGACCGGGAGAACTCTTAGTTTCCCACCCAGTAAGACATAAAGGGAACCTGGATAGTACTTACGCACGAAACCACGCGAAGGTGGGTGGCCCGAGAAATCCGATAGTCCAACTGGACCATGCTCACTCCACGGAGCCATAGTTACTCCAACATTGCGCCAACACCTGCGAGGGCCATCGCAATGCTTTGTTTTAATTAGATAGTCGGATTCCCCTTGTGTCGGTAGTCCGATCAACGAGTTCTCGCAACACGTGTCACTAGTAATACGTTTCACTCGCACTTGGCACATTGTACCGGATGCGAGCGAGAAAAAACATCGCGCCCGTGGAAGAGAAGCGAATACGACAAATATAAAAAGTATATGATATGTGAGATTTATATCAAAAGTGTCTCAGTTTCAACAGCTTCTCCCTTTTTATACAAAAACCGAGAATATAGTTCGAGAGATACAGTTCAAGATCTGAAGTATTGTCTTCTATAGTCGTAAAATTAAGCTACCGCTGGAAGCGATGACAAAGATGTTTGGTCTACGTCGAAGGAGACGAGACTTAAAGGAGGAAGAAAGCGAGAAAGCGATGCAATCTACTGTCGTCCACCCTCGAGGAGCGGGCACGTGTCGGACGATTGTTCTATCGATTAGGTCCGGTCGGAAGCTGCGAAAAGGTTGGTCCCCGCCGGCTGACGACCGCTACAAATGTTTATCGACCGATTGTGCGATAGTCGTCGGCGGCGGCGGCGGCAGCGGGGGACGTAATTAGCGGCGAAGGGAGGGCGGGCCGCCACCGGAGCCCATTTGTCTTGGGGGAGGAGGAGTAGGAGAGGTAGGAGAGGTAGGAGGGGCCGGCCGGCAGCCCTCCGTGCGAAAGAAGCGGCCGCGGGGAATGCGGCGCGGCCGGCAGCAAAAAGTGGCGGTCGGGCCGGCAGCGGCGGCGGCCCAGCACATTCTACTTTTTGTGAGGTGGAGGGGCGGAGGCGGGGGCGGGGAGAAGGGCGCCCACCGTGTCAATGCCTCCCGAGTGACAGTCCCCGCTGGGTCGGCGCTAACGGTATCGCGGAGACGGAGACGGATTCCTGCCGAAGAAGCGCGCGGAGTCGTCCAAACCGCAGCTCGCCGTCGGCAACGGGGGGCACAGTCCGAAGCTGACAAAAAAATGACAGAATCGACGGCGTCACGATCAAATTCGATCAATACGTTGAACCGACGGACGAACGTGACGCCAAAGACACAATTAATCCCCCGGTAGATGAATCATCGACGATGCCATCGTCCAAAAAGATGTTTTTCGTAGAAATCTGACGCGAAATACCCGTCTTCTACTACGACAACACTGTAGATAACGCAGTTTTGCGTCGTTCGTTAATCTTCCAGTAAGAACTAGTGACGCAATTACGCGTCTTCTCGGTGGAAATGGCGTTTTATAGAACTTTTATCGCGAAAAGACGCATTCTTTCGTGATGGTCAATATTTTTTTTCAAGAGTCTTTGTAAACGAAACCAAAACAACTTCACATATGTAGGCTCGACGATCAAAAAAATCCTTAACCAGAACTCAAGATTCTAATTTATTTATTTATTTATTTATTTAAAGACAATGCGTGATTGGCATTACAGAATGACCCAGTTCGCCAATCACGCATAACACATAATAATACATGAGAAAAATAAATAACACAACAACAACATATATTACATATATAACACAACAGAAAAATATATAGTTATAACGAGTATATAGTTATATATAGTTATATATACTAATATAAATAGAAATAATTTTGCGATCCAATTAGACGAGTGGTGGTACCAAAGAACGATTCCATGGAATGCGACAAGAATACAATCGCCCTTCAACTTTTACACAAGGGGGAGAGCTTCTGGACACTATCAAATTTAGTACTTTGAAAAATCATTCTTGGATTAAAGTGACGCTTTCTGCAGACCATCGTGGAGGTAAACGTAGGTTGGGAGGAAAGAAGCTGTCGTGGTCCCCAACATTTGCAGCCGGACCGATTTAGGAGTTCCAGAATTGTTCCATCTCACCAAAAATAGATTTATTTATTATAATAACACTTACAATGGAAAGATGGCAAAACAGAAAGATTCCAAAGCGCCTTGCCTTTCGCCCATATAAAGATTCGATAAAGATTCTTAAGACACTAAAGATGCAAGGGGAATGAATCCCTCTCCCTTATATTTTCCCCAGTATCAAACCAACGACACTGGTTATTTTTTTATAATATTATTTCGGTTGGATTGATATTTATATTATTTATTCAACACAGGATAGATGGCATTAAATTAATTAATTCCAACGCGCCAAAATACCTACATAAAAGTTTTAAAAAGCATACGAAAGTAATAGTTATAAAGAATTCCCTGAATTCATAAATTTCGTCAAGCACCTATCAGACTACTAGCTTATCTCAGACGTTGTTAACTTACATTATCGAAATAATATGCATATTACCTACAAGCCATAATACTAGTTGGTTTGTAGAAAAAATATGGATTTATAGAGAAAAGACAAGGACTAGTAATCTCCGAAAACGGGACGAGGCACTTGAAGAGGAAGTAATGAATCTTGGCGACATTCATCAACATACTCCATTGTTTCTAATCTGCAACAACGTTACCCCATCTTTCGTTCAGTCTCTAAGTCCCGTTGTTTACAGTTAAGCAATTTCAGCTTTGCTATTACTTTCACCTGGGAACAATATAGCAACATAGGTAATAGATTGGACACATCATTCATGAACGAAAATATCGCGGAGGGAAAAGTTAAAGGTAAGCAGGGATTGCTGGAAAGAAAGAAGCTAGACAATTCCAACTAGAAATTAGACAATGTGTAGATAGATAAAGTTGATCTAGCAATAGCAATTATAAATCATTTTTAGATTTATCCATTACTTTAATCTTTTCTGAAACATTAACACAGCTAACGACGAGCATGAATAGATTAGAAGCGTTTGAAATGCAATGGTATAGAAAAATATTTAATATATTTAATGGACGGAATTCTAAAGCTTCTAAACAAGGATCAAGTACTTCTAGATACAGTGAAACACCGCAATAAAGGATACTTCAGATACATATGTCTGATTTGTATGACCTTCTCGAGCTTGTGAAACAACCGTGCAATGAAAGAATCATTTTATCTCGTCGAATACAGAAAAGTAATTCATATCGAAGCTGAAAAGCAATCTTACTGTATCTCGAAAAACTAAATATAACATAGGAGTCAAAAAAGCATTCATAATGTTAATAATTCTTAACCCATCTATCACGGTAGCTCGATAACAACCTAGCCGTCCGAAGGGGTCTATCAGAGACCTTAAGCATTTCAAGTCAAGATATTGATGGATTTTTCGTCAATATCTTGACATTTTTTTAAAAAAAATGATTATTCTAAGAATAAAAATAGTTATTCACGATATGCTTTATAATTTGGTCGATATTTTGGATTTTTTTTAACTAATCGACGAGTACACGCCGCCGACTGAGTTCTCGCGGCACGTGTCACTAGTATACATTTCACTCGCACTTGGCACATCGTACCGGATGCGAGCGAGAAAAAACATCACGCCCGTGGCAACAGAAACGAATATTGTTGTTTTATATATGTTTTGCAATTGCGGACAATTTATTATTTATAATGTATATACTTTAGAACCACCCTTTTACACAATTTCTCATACATTTAGTGGAAAAAATCTAGCGTCGTTATATTCTTCTCGACATTGTTGATTTTATTGAGCTCGACTAACGTGCGATTCGATAGGGATATACGTATTCACTAATCGTCGAAGAATGTGCGTTTTCAGATGCCAAATTAAATTCGCCACAATCATAATGGGGTAAAAAATGAGCGGGGCTCCGAGTTAAAAGCTAATCGAATGATTGGCAAATCGATCTCCTCCCCGAATGATTCATCAGTAAGCTCTTCACGATCGTTAAAAAACTTTCTATTGACGTGTCGAGATAATTTGTAGTCGATTAAAAAAACATAAAAGTCCAATATGTAAACCAGTTATACATTGAATAGATTTGATCCGCTGCGACTTATCAAATAAACGTGTCCGGACACAGAAGCCGGAGTAATTGCGTCGGGCCAAAAGCGACGTTTTTGTCTGAAAATTCTCGCACAATATTTTTTTTGGCGTCGGAAATTAACAGCGCACGTGTGCAAATATGTAACGTCGAAAGAGCGGCCATCGACGTTCGGTGGTGCGCCATAAAAGTAATTAAAATGTCTCGGCATTAAATTGCAAATCATTGTGAACTGCCACTGGGCGAAGCTAGTTTTTGCGACAGTAGCTTCCCTCCTCCACTCAGACAGTTTCCCCGACCGTTTCCCCTTTCTCTTCCCAGCAAGGCGAAATCTAATTTTCATACTACACATATACACAATACATACACACACACGTGGAGTTGTGCACGTGTACGGTAGCCAGTTGGCGTCGGCGTCATAATCGTTACATACAGAAATCATTTTTGTCATTAGAAGCGTCGGGGAACGAGAGCTGTGCCTCGGGTCATGTATTTAATATGCCCGTGTTCCGAGTGATTACACCTCTCCGATGGTGCTGTAAGACGATGATTAGTCGAGAATGATAAAAAGTAGAGTTCGTACGTACCTAACAAAAAGTTGTTCTTGATTATTCACCCGCCATGACACCACAGTTGCACCTAATTGAGAAAATAAAAACAGAAAATGGTCAAATGTTACGTAAAAGTCGTTACGGCGAGGGCATCCCATTGTCTGGGCAATCATTCGCGTCGAAGATCCGGACAAAAGTTGTGTTTCTCGTGTCTCGAGTCGAGACTCTCGACGTTTCGACGTACGGCGCCACCTTTAGTATGCGGTCTACCTTTAAATCGCGACAATAATTCATTCCTTTACTAGCTCTTTCATATGCCCTAAGCCCAGAGACGTGCACGGTTGTAGCTCAACGTCATCTTTACTTAAAAATTTAGCATATCTCCCATTCTAAATTGAATAATTTCGGCAAAGATCATTAGAAATCGCTCAATATTCATTGGCAAAATGAACAAGAAGCATCTATTGGATTTGAACTTATATCTGAATCAAAAAGACATTTTTTTAAATTAAATAATAAAAAAAACTTGGTTGAAGTAGTTTGCTAAAAATCTTTTGGACCAATACGTCTAGCTCACGTAGTGGAAAGGGTTAAAGAAAATTAAAGGTGTTTCTATTGATTTGTTGGATTGAAATGTTAAGAACTAATAAAAAATAATTAACAACCTTGTTTTTTTCTTCAAATTATTATTATTATTATAATCAGAATGTTTCTAAGCGTTTAAAACAAATTAATATATGTCGGTAGACCGTATACTAAAGCGCCACGAATTATTATATAGCATAAAATAACCAATTCTTATATTTTAGAATGATAATTTCATGGCTGAGGTAATACATTCTGTACGAATTCAAAAATTTTGATTCAAATAAGCGAAGTTTAGGGTAAAATTGAATAAAATAATATGCATTTCTGTGCTTATTTTATATTAATATATTAATATAAGTACAGTTTATCGGGACAGCCGGTTATTATGGATAAATCTCAAGGAAAAGAAACCAAATAAAAGAGCTTATAATAATTTACTTCGGTTTTCTGGGCCAGTATTCCGTTTGATTAGGACAGTAAATAAATATTTGAAATTCAACAAGGTTTTGTTTCATTTAATGTATACTTTGAGGTCCTTAAAAAAACATTAAACCAGGTCTGTAATATTTTTTAGCATTATCAGAAAAAATCCATTTGGCTAATTTGGGTTTCTTTTGTAGTCCTTTCTTGTTAAATCATGATAGTCAAATAATATTTTTTGATCAATAATTATTTTGTAAGTGTTTGTAAAGGGATTTGGGCTTTTAGTTAACGTATTACTAAAATGTCGAGTTAGACTCGACATATTTGCAAATGGTACATTTAATGAATTTAGTAATAATATCTTTTAAATTTACCCTGAACTTTGTTTATTACATCTAGCCGTTACTTTAGGATATAATTTTTGGGTCAGATATGTCCCGTTTAAGCGGAATCTAATAGCAAAATTTATGAATGTTGAAAGATTTATTTTTTGTTGATATAGAGACTTAATAATCGACATATTAAAAGATAATTACATATTTTTAGATAAAAATACATAGTATTTCAATCGTAAGTCTCGAGAAGAATTAACAAAGTAGAAAATAATGCTGTTTGCGTAGAAATTTATTGGAAATATGAGACTAGCAATTGACATTTAAACGAAATTTGCTTTTTATTTCAATGTAAAGTGGACAAATTAAATTTATTTTATGAAAACAGCATAACATTTAAAAATAATTTACAAGAATTGAAATATTCTCTCATGAATCGTCGCATAAAATGAATATTCAATTTATAATCACGATTTCACAAATATACTTAAAAATGTCATTACTAAGACAACATGAAAAAAATATTTATCAACAATTTATATGTAAATGATTTAATATTCAATTAAAATTTAATCTAATAAAATTCGAAGTTCGCATTTATTATCAAATATGTATCAATAAAAGATTCGTTTTTTTTAAAATTTATTTGTCGATTTTATGCAATGAGATAATCGTATCTTTTAGAGAACCGGTTGTATAAAAATAATTTATAATAAGTATTTTTTAATATAATATATGTATATTAGTGATTTATTATATATATATTACAAAGGTTTGAAAATAAAAATAATCAACGTGATTAGTGAACTATGTCGATTTTGTGTTAATATGTATTATAAAAAAAATGAGGGTAATTGAGATGAAAGTCCAAAAAAATATGTGGCCACTATTAATTTTAATAGTTATTGTAGGTTTCAATTATGCAAATACGATTAACGTTAAACGGAAACTGAGATTTAATTGAAATAAAAAAATATTGCACTTTGATAGAGGATCGAGATGATCGACCGCTTCTCTATGGTATTTCTGAAAATGGCGGCATTCAAAAAATATACGGCGAATATGTCGTGGGCGAATGGCGCGTAATTTGAAAAAAAAATGCGATCGCGTCGAATTGATGCAGTCGATGCGGTCGCATTTTTTTAGTCGTCGCATTTACGACATAATTCGGTTCAACGTAAAACCGCGCTATTTTCAAAAACCAATTAACCATTTCCGACAATAACAATCGATGTTCGTCCGAACGCAATAAAAAAAGCATTTGAAATAATCACGATTTACATTACAATCGAGCTAAAAAGTCCAAGGCGAAAAATAAATCATATAATTAACGCGGAGTCTTTTATATGAATATCATATAAACAAATTGTCGAGAGAATTTTTTTTGAGGTTATATTTTTTTTGTTATGAAAAAAAATTGGGGGCATGTCGCATCTTTTTGAGGTGCGGGGGCGAAGCGGGGAGGGACGGGGATGCCTCACCGTGCAGGTTGACGGTGCAGGTGGTGTTGTTGCCGCGGTCCAGCACCACCACACTCGTCGCTGCCGCCATCTTGCGTCTGCCGGCTGGGGCTGCCAGCCGCGCCAGCAACTCAGTGTTGGCAGTACACAAAATATAAAAAAAAAACAAAAGCTGTAATCCAATCAATTTTCATCAAACACTATATAGCTACATTTTATTATAATAAAGCCAACCAAATATATATAGACATAAAATTGGAATATAAAAATATAAAAATTTTAAAACAAATTATCATTAATATGAAGTTTTATAAAATAATAATGTTTTATAAAACTCTTTTGAATACTCACATCAATGCACAGTAAATGTATTTAAATATATAGATAATTCTAATAATCTTTTGTTATATGTATATCAAACACTAAAAAATACAACAAAAAACAGCTGTTGTAATTGATATGATTAATCACCAATTAAAATGTCATTTTCTTTATTATAATAATAACTATAAATCAATCAATGGTTGTACATAAGAATTTATATAGTTACATTGTCACAGGGAAGTACATACTTTTATGCTAGCCAGTGTGAGAAGTATGGACAAAATGTTATTTTTACATTATGTATGACTACTTTAATATTAGTATTTATTATTCGCTGACTAGCTTTCACTAATCTCTACATTGATCACTCTACTCATAGGGGTCTGTTTACATTTACAATACGTCGGTTACAAGGTTTTTTGCAGTGTTCAGAATCTCAGTTCTATCTAATTATATCTTCCATCCAGTTATATATTAATTTATGCTATTAACCGATCCGTCGAAACCAACCGTGTCGTCTGAAGGGGGTCTATTTATAATGGAAAATAGAACCCAAGCATTTAAAATCAATAAGTTACATCAATATGACCGCTGAGTTCTCGCAGTACGCCTCACTCGCATTTGGCACATCGTACCGGATGCGAGCGAGAAAAAACATCGCGCCCGTGGCGACAGAAGCGAATATGGTCAATGATTATTTAAAATATTTATTCTTTAAACTTTTTTAGATAAATACAAAAAGTTTGTGACATGTAGTATCAAAAACTTAGGTAGATCAAGGACTAGGTTAAAGATAAAGCATTCTTTATGATCAAATTGAGCACAAGATTACATTTTTTTTACATATTTATTTCAAAATAATAATAAAATTGTCAGTTTCCTGTAAATTGTTTAAATAATAATGTAAATAAAAGAACGGATTTATGATTAAAATTTATTCACAAGAACATTGAAAGATCATACATAATTACAGTGATTTAAGGTTTATTTCTGGATTTTAATACACAAAGCAGAAATCTACATATTTATAGACAATTTCACATTGTATATTCCAAACAAAATTTAACAAAAGGTTGCAAAAAGACTAAGATAAATATTTAATTAATCGGTAAACAATATTCATCCATTGATTCACAGGTAGTCCGTGACTTACACATAGGATATCTAAACACAATACGTACTTGTCGCTGATGCAAATAATTCACGCCGAGAATTTTGAATGTATCGAGTACGGAATCGACAGTTTCGGACTCCCTGTGTTAATCAATAGAGAATTATTTTAAAAAAATTCATTGCGTATAATTTTGTTACATTTAAAATTACATAAATTAAATAATAAAAAAAAACTTATAAACTACATAATTTATTTATTGTACAAAAATTGTTTAACCATTTATACGATTGTATAATTTTTTTTACGAAATATACAATAATTACAACGGCTTCAACGAATAATCATATAAAATTGATAGCATGATGATGAGCGGCAAAAAAAATTCCATCTTAATTGTAGATTGAAATTATATCAACGACGATATTTTAAAAAGAAAGTATCTCACAATACAAGAATATTCATTTGTGGCGTTATATTATCAATATACATTCGAATTCACGATCTTAATAAAGTATTAGTCGGCCATTTTAGCTTTTGACCGTTGTCTTTCCGTTCTCCTCGTCTTTCTTCTTCTGTTTTTCTCGCATCAATTCGGCGTCTCTAAAATAATAAAATATATTTTAATAAACAGACGTGATTACGCGACGATAGATTATAAAATAAGCACAGGCTTTAAAAACAACGATTTTAAGTCCCACAGAGCATTCATATCAATTATATTATATTTAAAAAAAAAAATCAATTATGAACACTTGATAAATAATTAACTGACGTTTTTAAATTAAATTAATCTGTGGTCTCTAAAAGTGCGACGTATAAAAATACGCGCCTACTACAATAACATAAAAAATAAACATAGTTCGTATAAAGAATTAATTAATATTTCTTTTCATCATAATTTTTTTTTTGTGAACTAATGACATTTTATTAGAATGCTCTGTGCTGACCTGATTCGTTTATGAAGAAAGCGATCAAAGGATGTAAGAAAGTTTTCCAAAACATCAACAGTCACCGCCTAGTTATCGTCTGCAGTGGCTGCTGTAATATTGTCGTCTAGACGGATACCCCACATATGTATCACCTAGCGCTATGGGTGACATGAAAAAAATACACATAAAATGGGGACCACCTAACGTAAATCATTCCACATATTTTTTAATAATGCATTTAATAAAAATCCGATTTTTAATCCCCGGAAAATTGTATACATAAAATAAAACATAATTATATTATTTTTTTAATCAAAATATGCTCTGGGCAATTAACACTGATGCACGGGCTGTGTGAAGCGCATCCCTTATCCAAATGTTGTGAAAAAAGTACGAACTCCCGCATAAATAGTCGGTTGAATCGCAAAAAAATGTAAAATAAGCTTCCCGCTGATTACAATCAGCAAATCATTCACCTTATGGAAGAAAAATGAATTTCTGTTAATAGCCTAATTATTTCCAAGACTACGAATATCGTATTTACTCGTCGAAAATCCAAAAAAAATGAGATTAAAATACGACACTTTGATTTTTCGGCGTCAACTTAACATATTCCTTATTTACGAAGCTAATAAAAAATATATTTATTAAAAATAATGAGATATTATAGACGGCAAAGTCAAATAAAAATTAGTACTACAACTTTGAATGTAAAAATAAATACGTATTATAAAATATTTCAGAGTGTGACAAGTATAATACCTAAATTTTCTTTGTTCCACGGTCATTCCGTCGGCATTGGTTTTCTTTTTTTGCTCCGATAGTTTCTTTTGATTTTTGGCTCTCGCCAGATCCCTTTGATTTCCACCTAAAATTATTAAAAATATTATTTACATATCGTACGATTATTTTTTTACAACCTTAACACCGCCAAATAATAATAAAAAAAATTATCTCGTGCTAACAATAATATTTACACTACGACGATATCAGTTTTGATATAAAAATTAGAAATAAGATGATTTCGTAACGAATATTCTCATCAGAGGCTATATTGCTGCACACAAAATTAAAAATGATGATGAAATAAGAGGAATGTTGACACAAATAGTGAAAGTTTTCGAATACAGTATTTTATAAATAAAAAATATTAAATCATGATCGATAATACGACGGTAATCCATTTATTAACGATAAAAATAAATCTAGATAAATTATTTATGACATGATTTTTTAAATATAATATAATTTTTTATTATAATCGTTATCTATATTTGTTTGTAAAGCTAAATTTCGCAAGTAACATTAGTATAATATGGAATTGTTAATTACGAGCGCCATGTCTCAATAGCTGGATTCATCCCAAACGAGTTTTGGTATTACAAATGCAAATTTAAACGATTAATATTTGAAAAACATTGCGTAAAAATGAGTTCATTATAATTTCAAGGCTAGCGAGAATTTAACGAATGGAATATTTCGAGTGGAAATCCTCGCAATTATAATAGATGATTCAATAAAATCAAATTACATATATTTTTAGATAAAAATATTATTATTTATCGTTTTTATCGACGAATATCGATGTAGCATCGCATTTGTGAAAGTCAACGGTCATGCGAATACAACCTTGGACTTGAAAGTGAAATCTATAAGAGGAATTCATATTTTAATCGTACATAACAAACAAATAAATTATTATTTATCCCGTACATAAATTATATGCAATTTATAATAAAAAGTGAAATTTGATCTCAGTCTCTGTAGATTAATATAATTATGTTGTAATTCAGGAAAAAAATATATTTATCTACATTACGGGGTCAAAATACTATAATCATTTAAAAAGAGCTCGACTTGACTTGTAATGAGTGTAATTGATAGGATCGTTCACACAATGCCATATATAACAATCATAATCATAAAATGTATATGAAAGTGAATGTAGATTTTAGGTTACGTCGAAGAACATTGAAGCTAACCTAAATCCTTAGCTTAGTCGTCGACTGATCGTAATTTGATCATGACAATTGAATATTCTAGAATATGGACATAGAACAGAACCCAAAATCAATCGATTCAAAATTAAGTATATTTTTGGGGATAATATTATGATTATTATCAGGAAATATGATAGCAGGAAGACAGCTGTGGGCAGCGGGCGTCTGCGCATGCGCCAGGGAATGGGGGCACAAGTAGGGCAAGCTCCTAGGTAAGTAGGGTCGAGTCAATTAAAGACCACACTTACGCGTCATGTCACCGCAGTCACCGTCGTCGTCCTCCGCTGCCCCAGTCTGACTGTGTCGTCTCCCGCACTCCTCACCTCACGTCCACCGCTCTCCGCGAACACTGCTACTCTTCGCAGCCAGCTGTGTCACAGACTCGAGTTTTGCGAACACAGATATAAAAATGAACATGTATATTAATATTTTTCGTTTGTTCAAATAATTCGTAATAATGATTTCATGTCCAATTATTGCTTAAGAAATTTTATCTGAATTGTATTATTAGCGAGATATCGATTAAATAAAGATTCTAAAAAAGCGACTAGTGAAGAGTTATGACCGAGTTTATTATAAAAATGGGTTAATATTTAATTAATATCATAAAAAACAAACACAATTGTATTCATATTATTTCCTATATGTATTACACACTATATTGGTTTATAATAAATTACCGTAAATTAAATATAATTTAGATACAAAATTAAAATTAATAATTAATGTAATCTAGTGTACATTAATTACTATTTGAATATATAAACTATGTATTTAAGACATTTTAAATTCAATATACGCTCCGAAATACATCTGAGGCCAAATAAATTTAAATGGCAACATTTAATGTCAAATGAAATTATTGACGTTTCATTAATCTAAATTGAATATAATATTTAGCTACACATTCGCATCGAAATCTGTATTAATTGCAATACAAAAACAGTTTGTATTAAATTAATGATAATTTACAATTGATAATATACTTAAATATACAAAGGTCAGTAATATTGTAGGTTATCTTTGTTTTTATTACAATGTTGTAGCACATAATTATATTTTTATAATTTAATACTATAATTTTAAATGCGCCATTTCAATTTAACATATTTTATTTGATCATTATTTATATTTATTTTTTGTTTTAGATTTAAAATGGAACTAAAACAGCCGAAATCGAAAGGAAGAGATAATTTTGATTCACAGCCAGCTTTTCCAATTTTTATACAATCTGAAATAGGATTGTCTATCGAAAACTGGGTGCCGGTAGTGTGTACCGGTGTACACCGAGGCATGAGCGTAGTTGTCAGCTCACCAGCAGAAATAAGTGCATTGTGCAGTATGGGTGATTTTGGAAAAGGTTCGAGCTCCAGATCCAAACCGTATATTGTAAGAAGTAATCCGGAACAACCTCGTTTTATGAGACAACGGCAGTATGCCGAACGAACAAAATGGACAAAATTAAATTCGCCTAATATAAATTATAGAAAATATAAACGTGAAATTGAAAGTGATTCTTCTACCGTTATAGATGAACTACATTCAATCTTTGCGGAAATGTTAAAAAATAATATAATAAAAAAAAACCCCGTTTCTGATGACAAATTATCCACTCCAGATAAATCGACTGAAGTGATTGATCTTTTATCGAGTGACGAAGAAATCATTGTACAAAATCGTGATATACCTCAATCGAGTAGAAACAATGAAACAACAGGAGAATCAAGAACGTCCGAAACGGAAGTCAATGCGGGTGAAATAAAATTTCAACAAAGATCAGTTGTAGTTTTACCGGATAGTAATTCCGATGAAGAGGATTATTTTAAAAATTTAAAACCTAAACTTTGCATTGACGAATCAAAGTTGTGCGAAAATTTAGTGCTCACTTTGGAAGAAGCATATTTTTTATCGTACGGTTTAGGCTGTTTACAAATTGTGAACGGTTCAAGAAAAATGTTAAGCTTAGAAAATATTTGGAATTTATTTTGCGAATCTCAAGCAAACTTTCCGATTAGTTATGCCGTCTACCACTACTTTCGTTCCAAAGGTTGGATCGTTAAACCGGGAATTAAATTTGGTGGTAATTTCTGTAAGTATTTACTATAAATGTTTTATATACATTAAAAAATATATTATTTATAATTTTCATATTTTAGTATTATACAAAAAAGGACAATCGTTTTTTCACGCTAGTTATATAGTCGTTATTCATTGGAGAAATGAAAATGATAATTCAACCAAACAGAGCGAATTACATGATTGGGTATCGTATCAAAATTTAGTTAGACTCTCGACTACAGCGGCAAAGGTTTTAATCATTCATTTGTATTCATGTATATTTTTTTATTCTACTTTTAATAATTTCCATTTATATTTTAGGAAGTATTAATTGCTAACGTGATTTTACCGGAAGGGATGGCTGTAAACGATATGAATGAGAGTTCGGAGATGATTAAAAAAGTTTCAATTTGTGAAACACTCCTAAGGCGTTGGACTCCTAGTCAAAAAAAGGACGATGAACCTTGGTGAAGATAAAAAAAAATGTTTCTTAAAAAATTATATTTCTTGTTAGAATAATTTAACTTTTATAAGACTGAATATGAAATGTATGTATATAGAATGATTTTTATGTCTATGAAACTATGGTTATTGTAAATATAAATCAATTATATTGTTTAATTTCATTTTATTTATTTTTTAATGGTTTTTATTTTTATTCTTGGTATGTGAATTATTAATGAGTCTTCTCTGTACAAAATGGTACTCTCGACAAAGATGAGATTTAGTTTCGACTTATTAGAATTATTATGTAGAATAACTCCTCATCTATTCAAAGTTTCTGGCCACTAATTAAGTTTGGATCCAAGAGATACTGTAGTTCTTAGTAGATTTAACGTTTCATAATAAAAAAGGTGTCGATATAGCTTTCTGATTTGGTGACGACCTTTGTTTATTAAGTTTCTGTTCATACAATATATATTTTTTTAAAATCCCTGATATTTTTTTTAGCCTGGCCGTGCCGATGGAGTCAAATTGGGAGTTATTGCGTCACTTTCTTCCTCTTCGAAGTCTTCTTCTGCTTCGACGCAGACGTTCACCAACCGTCTTTGTCATTGCTCGGTATCGTATCGACTCTAAAAGACAATACTTCAGATCTTGGACTGTATCTCTCGAACTATATTCACAGTTAAAAACTAAGAAACTGAAACTTCTTAATACCCTTTATCGACCTACTGTTAACCGCTTAACTCAGCCGTGCCGATGGTCTATTTGGGACCCCAAGTTATTGATTTTTCTCAAATAATTCTTTTAATATAAATCCTACATTTCACAAACTTTTTGTATTTGTCTAAAAGAGTCTAAAGAATATATATTATAAATAATATTGATCTTTATGCCAAGTGCGAGTGCATATTATGAATAACTTTTTTTTATTTTTAGGATAATTCCTTTAAAAAAAGTCAGGATATTATATAAAGAATTCAACAATACATTGACTTGAAATCTTTGGGGTCTATTTTTCATTATATACATGCTTCGGACGACGCGGCTGTTTTCGAGTCGCCGTGATGGATCAGCTAAAAAAAGGATCTTATCCTAAGTGATGTACACATGTTTCAGATATTCAAATCTTTTTATATTATTGTATCAGAGAGATTGGTAGTTTAGTTTATTGCATACTATAAGCGCACACTAAGTTTATTTTCATAAACATCGTAAATATGATTCGTAATATCTGTAACAGATGTTTTTTTATGTTACTCATGGAACATTTAAAATTAGAAAGGTTTAAAATGTGAACCAAAATGCAAAACATGTCTGTTATATTTAATGAAAAGACCATATATATTCAATGAATGAACCTAGAATATTATCGATGGAGACTTTACTTCCTATTGTTTAAGTCCGATTATAATGGTATTTTTAAAAAGATATGTATCAAAAGTAGCTGGCCGAGTATGATTTTATAAGCTGCTAATATTTTGGAAGTATGTTAGGTTGGTAAGCGTGTGTGTCCGAAGTTGAGAGGGTGAGGTTGGCAGTGCTGGCTGTCGAATGTAGCTCGGCCGATCAGCGCGATGGCAACGGCGCCGCGCCCGCTGTTCCCCAAGGGCGCCGACCGCTCATACGTTTCCTGTTACTGGTGAGCGCTCGCCCCATCGCCCCTCCAATCAATATTAAATACACACCCCCTCCCCCTTCCATTTTTTATATATCAATATTTATGTCATTTTTTTGGCTATTATTTTGCGAATTTATTGCCTTTGTGATTCCTTTGTTTTCTTATTATATTGATCTGTCAGAAATTATACAATTTTGTAACAAAGGCCCATATATTATACGAAACATGATGTAAATGTAAAGATTACACGACAAACAAACGCATTAGTGATTAATGTATAGAATGACGATTGTAATCATAAATCACAATTGATTTATCACATTTTTTTTATTATTTAATGATTTCAATGTGTTAACTGCAGAATGCGCTCGACGAGTTTAACTTTTATATACATGGAAGTTATAATAATTGCAGGGGCATTCATGTCGAGTGGCGGTTGCATGCGATAATTAGCTATGAAATGTTAATTATCGTAGTGTGCCTGCTTTGTTTCATGTGACCCATATTAATATTGATTTTTAACACGCCTAACATTCATAATACTTTTCAAACGATTTCCATTTGCATATCGAGCTTACGAATATCGTTAATAAATATTATAATCGTTAATAACGATGTAAAATATCGTAAATTTATTTTTATTAGTGAAGAGAATGTATGGAAGCTGTGTCAAGACGTGCAAGAACGAGTCCCCGATGAATTAGAGCTGTGTTATGTAATTTTTATCTCGAATCCGAGTAAAACAGTTCCGCTATGGCGGCAACGCGCCGGACGTGAGGAAGATCGTCTTGTATTTTGGGTAAATATTTTTAATGTCGTCTACAAATATACGATGGTAATGTATATTGATCGTAATTATGTAATTTCAGGATTATCACGTTATATTTATGTACGTTTGGGATAGCAAGACGTGCCTTGTGTACGATTTAGATTCAGAATTGCCTTTTCCTACATTTTTCCACAAGTACGTTACCGAGACATTCCGAACAGACCAAGTAGTAAATCCAGATTATCATAGGTACTGAATTATTATGAGGTTCAATCAAAAAGCATGCGGAATTTTTGTTTTTTTTGAAAAAAATATTATTTGACAAGATTAATTTTGTTATTAACTATAATAAACCCTCCTATAGCACCGAAATAGGAAGCACGCTATAAAAACTCGCGCTATAGAAGTGTAGGCACCCATACAAAATTTGGGGTTAAGTTTTTTTTATTGCGTTTTGTAAATGGAACAAAATCAATACATCAAACATTTTTCCATTCATATATTTTTAATGTCCGTATTATATTTTGTTGTCAAACCAAAGGGCATTGTTCTTTATTTCGCGGTGCAATGTATTACATGTTTCAGAAATATGTAATGACCTTCATAATTTAAAGCTTTGTAGAAAACGGAGATGCTTTGTAGAATGAACTGTCACACACGTCGCTCTATAGCATTCAATCTAATAGCAGAATTAGTTATTTGGAAAAATAATTCTCTAGAGATATTTTTTTTCTCGAGAATTACTTTTTTCTTGAGAATTATTTTCTTTCTCGAGAATTATTTTTTTTTCTCGAGAATTATTTATCAAAACACTAATTAAATGCGTTGATTTACGCCATATTGCACAACTAAAGGCCGAAATATGTAATCTAACTATGAAAATTTAAAGTTTTAGCCATAGAATACCGCTCTATAGCAAGGAGCTTTATAGGAGGGTTAACTCTAGTCATCATTTTTGCAATTTAAAAATTCCGCATATTTTTATATCAAGTCTTTTATATAAATATTCATAAATTGCATAATTTAATATTATTTTTAGATTCTTTCGAGTAGTACCTGCAATCCACTTCTTACAAAATTTCACGTCGGACAGGCGACATATGAAAAGGCCCGACGGATCATGGATCAAACCTCCCCCACCTTATCCCGCCATCGGCAAACCCGGTATGCGATTAATATAAATGATATTCAATCGATTTATCTCGTTTTTTTTTTATTAATATTTCATTTGATTCCCAGGTTCGATTCATAATTTAGACGAGTACACAAATATGGATGCCGCCGTCGGACCCGGACAAGTCTTCAATCTAACTCAATTCGTTCAGAGGTTCTTCAAAATGAATAAATAATTATTGGATCCCTACGGCTACTCCTTTATATAAATATATATCGCTTATCAATTTCTTCTAAACTCGGCAATTTTGCTACCCGCAGCGTATGTTAAAAAATTTACAAGTGTGAATTGATTTGCACCACCTTTCGACAGTTGACTGACGCCACTCTCGAGAGCACCGTAATATTGTCACAGTTTCAACGATTTACAATACGTGTGTACAATGAGATATACATGATATATTGATAATTTTACACCAGTTTTCTGGATTTTATCGAATTTTTATAATATTTTATACATTTTATATCTTCTATTGAAGATTTGCATACTATTTATAATATTTCTTCTTAATTCTTGTACCTTCTTAGTAAAAAAAAAGAAAAAAAACGATTATTCTATTGTGAGATAATTTTATTATAAATGTTCTTCATTATAAACAATCTAATATATTGTTGTTGAATAATCTTTCGTGACGTCTAATATGACGCTCGCGTCTACGCGACATCGTCTCGCCACGAATATTTATTGCGTGAACACGAGCGGCATGTTACATGCCAATGTTAAACATACACTTCCGTTATGTATTGACGGTATGTATATACTGAAAATTTTATGACCTCTATTTCTCTTTATAATCTTTAATAATACGTACGTATATGGTTAATGAAATAATAAATTATTATATATATATATATATCCACAGGGCCAGCTTATAAGATTTAGGGCTCCCTATACGGTGCAACTTTGGCCTCTTCATAGTACGTAAGAATTATACATCTATAATGATTTTTAATGTATTGTCCAATTTATTAAGTCCAATTTTAGTGTTTACCTCGACGTTTTAATTCTATATTTAAATGGGGAAACCAGAATTAATGTCGTATATTATTAAAATACGTAATTCCATTATTATCTTTGCCATCTCTTTATTATAAAATTATATATAAAATCCCGTGGTTTTGAATCAAAATATCTGGAAAGGGCCGATTCTACGATGTTTTAAATTTTTTGTCTTTTAAAATATATTGCATCAACCGGAACAGATGGCAATCCGAAGGTCTGGTGAATATGGTGGATCAAAATAAATTGTGCATCCTAACAGATAAATTTTTTTTTGGATGTAGGTTGGCTTTCGGGGTTGGAATCGCTTTTTATCCAGAGGTTAACCACTGTTTTTTCTTCGCAACGTTCGAGTAGAGAATCCATTTCTCATCTCCAGTAATTAAATCTTGACGAAACGGGCGGTATTGCTCTTTTTTTTGCAACTTACTCCATATGTTTAGACTTCTGTCTTATTACAGTCGGAAAAAAACATGCGGAACACCTTGTCTTTGAATTTTTTCTATATTTTTCACTGATCTTTTTAGATAATTTGCCGATTTTCATCGTGGCTTTGCTTCGATTTCAGTATTCAAACTTCACACTTGAATAAGACTTCGTTTTCCAGGTTCATTTTCCAAATCAGTGTTACCGGAATTATTTTTTTAAAGCAATGTTGGCATTCCCTGACATCATAAATAGCGCAAGTATTTCTTGTGACTTCACTGGGATTTTTTGACGTGAATCTGCATCAGCATGCAATCCCGCAAATGTTGTTCGGACGGACACGCTACTCCCATTATCGCTAGACTTGTGAAATGGGGTATTTTCTATCTCAAAATGTTAACATACGTCTTTCCAGGATGAGGAACCGAAGATGATTTAAAAAATGAGACATTAATTCTGGATACTCCAAATATTTGGTAAAGCTAAGAGTAATGTTGTTTTTTTTTAATTTGTTTTTCGATAAAGGGTAATTTTAAGATCCGTTGTCATCTGGGTCTCCTATGCTCTTCTAATCCAGGTCAGACCGCCAGCTGTTAGCCTTGAGTTGAGCTGTCACAATGGTTGTAACAACACTCGGTTGAGGATAGGGCTGATTGACCGAACCATGATCACTGCCACTTGCTACTCCAACACTTGACAAACATACAGGAGCTGTTAGAGGAGCTTAGAGCTTTATATTCAGATCACTGCATGAGCTGATCATAGAGAATAAAACAGTCCGCTCACATTTACTGATGTATGTTCTACGAAACAATATATTTCTGAAACTTTTCTCTCCCAAGAGCAACACAAATCCGCCCTCCAGAAAAAGACTTCCGAATCTTTGATCAACAAGTAAAAAGGACCAACCTTTCTTTGGAACACTATGGACCCATTAGACCCGAATCTCCTTGCTTATAGCTCTCCAAGATATTCTACAGTGGAATCTACAGTGGTGTTCGCTTGGTCTCTCCAGTGGAGGGGCGTCCAGGACTTGAGTCCTTGTACGTTAACAAGTGTGACGAGCTTCTCCAGGCTATCGGTTATTCTAGCGACATGTCCAAAGTAGAGAGGAATCTTTTTCAGGCATGTAGTTGAGAGTCTGTCGTCTTATCTGTTTTGTGTGTTTAGAGGTCCATGGTATTCTCAGCGGGCGTAGCCATTTTATTATCTTAATCGATCAGGTTCTGCATCAATCTTTTTGGATATGCTCCAGTTCAAAAATTACCATGAAATTCTTCGACCGGTCTTGAATGAACATTTCCATTCAAATATATGTACCGAAGCGAATGTCTGCACTGAAAAACTAGGGCACACCGGTGTGTCCTTAACGGTTAAAGTATGAATTGAAGCTAATAAACCGAAGAGAATTTTATGGAGTTGTTAAAAACTACACGACTTTTAGCTTTACTCGATAAATCTTTCATTGATAATTTTTTCCTAGCTAACATAATTCGTTCATAAATCTATTTTCATTAAATTTATCACAAGCACTCTGCGTAATTTTGAAGCGTGTGATATTTTTGCATCGATACGATCTATTGACGTTTTTTGTTAGGTTTTACTATCGCTTTTGCTTTCGCTAATCGATTATACTTAACTCAACGATCCTTTCTTCACAAGCCGATCTCGACGAAATTGTAAAATGTTTTCATCCCTCCATATAATTTAAATTTAATATTGTCACAACTGTAATCTATTGCAGGGTATGGCATTTAACAGGGGACCCATTTTTCAGGGAGCTCCTAATTTAATTGTTAAGTCGGTTTGTAATGTATGTTTAAAAAAAAATTCACTCGGGGATATTGAATTTCCGAATGGCCCGAGTTCTATTGAGCTAAGCTGTGATGGTATGCACAAGTCTATTCGTTTGTTTGTTTCTCCCGGTATTGGTGGATCGAGGTATTTTTGAAACGTGTATCCGAGATTGTATACATTTAATTATTATCTATTATTATTATTACGACGGAATAAACTTTCCACGAGACTTATGAGTGTAACCGTTTCCAATTTGATGTATTCATTAAATATTGAATTCTGCACCAATGACTATTATTATTATTATTATTACGGTATACCTTATTAGGAATGTGCGACGACGGTATTTTTGAATCCAATATTTGACAACTTTACGTTTTGTAAATTTGTAATGTTTAGCGTTAATTGTACGGTTGGAGCGGGCGCTTCTAAAATTTTTTTTTTAATTTGAAATGTGTTTTTTTAGATTTAACGTTGTTATTAAAAAAAATATTTATCTTCTTTGTATTGTATGATATATTTCGACAGTCCTATATAGGCAATAATTATATATGTACATATACAACATATATCCGGATGGAGTTGCGTGCACGCACTTTTGTGGGACCCCATTTCGTCACACAGGGGACCAGATATAACGTCGAATTAAACGTTTGACTTATGATTGAAATCGGATGATGCTAGTCAGAGGTTACTGCATATTGCGTGCACGTGCGGCATTACGAGCATTTTTTATTTGTATATTTCCAGGTCCGAACAATGCTCTCCTGCCGGCAAACGAAAGGGTTAAAAATTATTGAATAATATTTTATTTCCATATTTATATTGCACTGGATATTTTGTCTCATCCCTTTTTATGTATTTATTCCATAGCACCGTGCCATAATTTTCCTTACGTTATGCATTTATTATTGTTTATTATCGAGATGTTAATGCCAAGTATAAGCTATCGCCGACACGATGTATGCGATTCGATGTTTAATTACGGCAAGTCGCATTTATATTTCGTTTCAATCCTCTCAAGATACATAATGTTGTTCTTAATAAAAATTGCTTTATTGCCTTGTCAGGAGTTTTCTCTTTAATATTTGACTGATATACAATGAGTGATAAAGAATGTGCTTGTGCTTTTAATGTACCAAGTTACATTTGTTTTTTATTTAAGACTTTTATTATGGCAAAATAAATATATAAAAACACTTCTATGATTATTTTATTTGACCTATTTTGATCCAATTATCCAGTGATGGGTAGGCGTGGCTAGCGGTACCACACCCGCTTCGAAATCTAGGACAACAGATTGGAGCCAATTGTTCTATGCGAATGAAATTCAGCATTTAATCACTCGTGCCGATGCTTATGCAGATAATAATATATTTGTTTTTAGCGTGGTTTGCGATAGCGTGAACCATACTGATGTAAAAAATGCATGAATTTATGGCAAGACCTCGTTTCTAGCACTTAAAATGTTATGGCTTGTAGGTAACATGCATATTATTTCAATAATGTAAGTTAACTGCGACTTAGCTAAGTTAGTAGTCAGATAGGTGTTCGACGAAAACTATGAATTCAGGGAATTCTTTATAACACTGGCTGGGGGGTATGTAAGAGGAAGAGATCCATTACCTCCGCATGTTTTACAAAACAATATTTATGTAGGTGATTCGATGGTTTTGTGGGATGCACATCCAACTGTCACAATTTTTTATTGCTATGTTGGTACACTTTTCCCTGGTGTATTTTAACGTTGGTAGCCATGTTAGTAACCAGTGTTGCCATATTGGTTCAAAATGGATAATGTGAAATGAATTTTTGTTCCAATATAGCAGCGTTATAATGTATCGGCCTCCGTCTTCGCCGGACATGGCTTCCTGTAACTGTTTCCTATCCCCGAAGATAAAAATCAAACATGAAACACCGTATTACTCAATGATTTTTTTCTTTTAGTCTGTTTTGCCTAGAGCAGTGATAGCTAACCTATGATACGCGTTTGAAACGTGACACCCATCATTTCTACAGATGGGGTATTCAATATATTATTTATGGAGGCTATTGGACTTATGCTCGCCAATGCGGAATTCACAGAATTAAAGGATTTACCCTTTGCGGTGCTTAAAAAAATACTTCACCAGGTCTGTAATTGTTTTTAGCATTATCAGAAAAAAAGATTCTTTCGTTTTTTTTCATTTTTATAATATTAAAAAGTCTTTACTCATGTAGACCTGGTGTTCTTTCACATGTTGTGTAGAAATCTGTTGTCTCTCTTATCCCATCTGGAATCGTATCTGTACGTCGCACTGCTTTTCGCCTTTTGCCAGTGGCACGCCGACAGTGGCCGGTGCCTGTGTGCAGTAAAATAAAAAAATATTTTATGAAAAGGATTTAGGAATTTTTTATTAAAATTTGTTAATATTTTCCAAGATTTACCCTCTCAGCGCATCTAATCTTCTGGCGCCTGTGTGTGCCGCACAATCTTTTGCTAATACTTGTATAATATTCTTTAATCATACCAAGCCAATGCAAGAGTTTTCTTTTCGTAGAGCGTTTCTTTCTTTTTGCTTATTTAGGTTTCTTTATCTGATCAGGTAGTCCTTTCTTGTTAGTCATGATGGTCAAATAAGATTTTCTGAACAATAATTCATTTGTAAGGTTTTGTAAAGAGACTTGGGAGTGGTGAGCTGTCATGGCTTGTAGGTAACCGCGATAGTACCCAGGTTAAATTAACCTATCGGCGAAAATTTATGAATTTTTTATATCAACTGGCTAGGTGGTTATGTAAGTATGAGAGACTCATTGTTCCAGCATCTTTAAAATCTTTATCTTAACTTTACATGGATGAATGGCGCTTTGGATTTATTTCTCTCATGCTATTCATCCATCGCCAAATTTTGTAGTAAAAATAAAAATAAATATTACTAAAATTCTGTATTAAGCTCGATAGGATCCACCGAAAAAAAGCTATTTCCGGTCAGACTTGACAGAGAACCGCAAAGGGTTGATAACGTAACAAAAAGTATAATTGTAACAAAACTAGTCAATTTAATAGCAGCTCAAACTGCTTCACAAAAGAGGATTTTCTGTATTTTTACAGATAGATGATTTAATCTATAGCTGATGTTCAATAGTCTGAGATGAGGAAAAATATTTGAACGATTTGTGGAGTGAACTTCAAAATCTGGAATAAAATCATTTGGAAAATTTTGGAACTGCAAGATTTTGGAGTATTTTGGAACCGATTAACGGACACTTTTAACCTCTTGAAATTTAGCGATGGCGTTATACACAATTTTTCTATTGTGTACTGAATTGAGATCTTATCGTCGGCGTTAAATAATATAAAAACCAATAAAAGAAACTAACTGACATATGAGGTTAGTAGCCATTATTTGGGCTTGAAGTGTATAAAATATCAACCCACAATTGAGAATTGAGTGACACGAATTTAGACACCAAACTCAAAAGGTTAGCCATCGCCGTTATAGATAGTTATGCTGATCACTTGGATAGTCAATTTTTAAGCTGTCGTTCATTAGTTTATGTGTAATTTTAAGATAATTTTACCGATTGACCAAATAACGAGTGAAATAAAAACAATTATTACTATATACTAGAATAATTTATTACGTTTCACTAATTAATGTTGATTGGTAAGTATATCACAGCCGTTCTCTACAATGAGTATTGTATGTTCTGCTTGTGCAGTCCTCGATCCGTCAACGGTAACAATGGTCCATCCGTCTTCCAGCATTTCCACATCGTTTTTGCCCGCGCTCAGCGTTGGCTCTATCGTGAAAGTCATACCCGGTTTCATGACTCCCGGATACGTATTTTCTATAAATTTTATACAAAATAAATACGTTATTAAAACATATAATAATTTCAAGATATTAAACAATACTTGTATGATAAATATCTGGCGGGCCGTGAAAATAACTTCCGATTCCGTGTCCCAGAAATGCTGGTACAACGCTATAGTTATTCTTCGATGCGTGTGCTTCAATAGCATAACCAATGTTCCTGAACGGCACTCCAGGACCACATACTGATATTCCCTGAAATTTATAATAATAAATAGAGATTCGACGCAGTTAATCAATTAATTAATAAATGGATTTACCCGCATTAAACATTCTTCCGTTAACGATACCAGTTCTTTGCCCTGATCGTCCACATTGCCGATTAAAAACGTCTTGGAACAATCACCGTGAAAACCGTTGAGATAAACCTGTGTTCGTTTTAAATATCAATATTTATTCATTCGTATTTTAATTTATATTGTTACTCAACTGTAATGTCGACGTTTATAATATCTCCATCTTCTAACGAACGATTGTCTGGAATTCCGTGACATGCTACATTATTGACTGACGTACATATCGATTTTGGAAAACCTTTATAGTTGAACGGAGACGGATAGGCTCCATTTTCTAAGCACTGTTGGTGTACAAAGTTATCAACGTCATCCGCTGTTATTCCGATCTGTTTCGAAACAATAGTTTTATTCAATGTTTTTTTTATATATATTTTTAATTAAATCGTATATTACTTTGATGTATTTCGCAACATTATTTAACAATGTACTTGCTAGATGGCAGCTTTTAATCATTCCGTCTATCTCATCGCTGTTTTTTACTTCAACGTCTTCGGGTGATGGCAGAGGAATTCCGGTTTCATAGTAAGATGGTTTATTAATATGATCAGGAATATTTCTAAAAGGGCCAACTAATGCCGGTTCAACGAGATTATATTTTCCACTATCCCTAATTTAAAAATGAATGATTTTATTCAACAGTTCATTTAAGCAAGACGTTTTATGAAAGAAAGGTCATAAATTATTCTGGACTTACACCTTTTTACGCCATAAAATTTTTAGTTTGCGTAATTCCTTGACAACTGAATTCATAATTTCGATTTATATAAACATAACCTTACAAACGTCAGATGAATACTTGAATTTCATCGATATATTTAGGCCATAACAAGTTTTTTAACGAGGTGTGGCGAAAAATAAATAAAAGGGTAATAAATTCATCTCTCGATTTACGTGATACGTACCACGAAAAATTCCCATAAATCGAGAGATGGTTGTAATTTACTGTAGAATAAGGAATATTTAATTAACCGATCATTGCAGCTCGATACGGGTGGATCTATTTAGTATGAAATGAATATATGAAAATAGACCTTAGGTATTTCATGTCAAGATATTGATGAATTCTTCATCAATATCTTGATTATTATTAAAAGAGTTATTTGAGAAAAATCAAAAACTTGGGGTTCCAAATAGACCCCATCGGCACAGCTAGGTTATGAAAGGTTTTCACCCTCCAATACATATTGAGGTAATATAAAATAAACTCAGAGACGTTTTTATCATTTATTTATTGTGTAACAAAAATTGGACCTTTGAAAAAATACAAAACAATCGTGACTCAAGTGAACATTTAAAAATCTATATCTAAGAGTTTTTTATTCTATCCTTCGCTTTTTGACCAATGATGCTAACAAGTCTGATATCGCTGGCAAATTATTGGTTTGATCATTAGCACCGGTATTAATGCCGGAGAGCGAAAGGGATATATTTCCGGAACCATTTTTTGATTGTCCTTTCATATTACGGTGCTGTGGAAAACTTGGCATCAATTTTGGATCGCACGCTAGAATAATAAAAACGATAAAAAATCATATCATAATAATAAATAATACGATTAAAAATTGCTTACGTAACGGAGCTTCTTTAAAATATGAACTTTGCAGACATTCTTCGGCAGTCGCTCTTTTATTCGGATCGTACATGAATAAGAAATTTAATAATCGTAAACCAGCTGCGGATAGCCACGGGAATTTTTGTTTAAGATTATTATAAGGCTGTTGTTTCAGAGTGAAATTTTGCAGCGCTGGTAACGCGCTGAATTCGGGCCATATAGCGTCCGAAGGTGTGCCTATTAAAAAATAAATATTATTAATTCAATTATAGTATAATCGACGGATGAATTTATTCAAATATTTACCCAATAAATCGACAATAAGCTCGAGTTGTGCTATTTCGGTGCGTCCAGGAAGTAGCGGTTTATGAGCGAGTAGTTCGCCGAGAATACATCCGGCCGCCCACATGTCTAAAGCTGGAGTTTGCAATGGAGCTTGCAATAATAACTCTGGCGCACGATACCACAGTGTGACAACTCGCGGTGTCATAGCGCGTGGTGGAATTCCAAGCCATCTCGCCAAACCGAAATCGGCTAAATAAAATTCATAAATTAATATCGGCACATATTTTTAAAACGATATAAATTTTTAAATAACATACCGATTTTAACGCATCCTTTATCCGTTAGCAGGAGATTGGAAACTTTTAAATCTCTATGAACGATGTAGTTGGCATGTAAATATTTCAATCCTTTCAATACCTGAAGCATTAGACATTTTACTTGAGATTCGGTGAATGGAGATGCCATATTATCGAGCAGAGACGCCAAATCCTGTTCACAATATTCCATGGAAAGGAATATGCTGAAAAGCGTATACATATTAAATATTATTCTTGGTATATTAATAATTGCGGAAATTTGCGCATTTTTCATTTTATGTCAGTATAACAGTGACAACTCGGCTTCCGGGCTTATAAAAGGGCAACGTGACCCTTGTTGAAGAGCCTAGTTAACCTGGAGGACAATCAACGCAATCCTGGACTCAGGGTTGCGTTGGACAGCTCTGTTGGATATTGCGTAGTGTCCTCCAGGTGGCAAAGACCTGCCTCGGGTTAGAAGGCCATTTAAATAAATAATATTTTTTTTCTGTTTTCCATCTCTGTTGTAGTTTTTCAATTACTTTTTTGAAAAAGCTTCCTGATTTTGAATCGAAATACTCACTTAGGTGGTTTTCGACTTCAGCTGTATTACGAAAACGTTTTTCTATTAAAGTGTGCTCCATGGACCCGAAGAGAAAGTAATCGGAAGGAGCAAGGTCTGAAGTTAAACTCCTGAATTTTTTTTGGGTCATTCTTTATGAGTCCCTTTCTGTTGAACAGAATTAATTAACATTCGCTTTGAGACAAAAAACATTACAAACGTTGAAAAAGTTCAAAATCAGATGGAGTTGTATTTTAATGAAAAACCCTCAGAGTTTTACGAAAGGGTAATTAAAAGACTATTCTGTGCGGGAAGATCATAGATAACAACGGAATATATTTAACAGAATAATATTATACAGTTTTTGTCGTAATAAACGCCCAACTTTCTACTTTACTGAATAATAATAAATTTATTACCTATCAAGACTTTTGCCAACGAGTACTTCTTTTAGTTGCACAATATTTTCGTGACGACACGAAAATAATACTTGAATCTCTCTCAGTCCACTCAAGGGTAAGCCGTCCTTTTCCACTTCCATTCTGACCTTTTTTAAAGCGACTATGTTTCCATTTGATTTATCTTTTGCTCGATCTGAAGTTTAATAATGAATATATTTTAATTATATTGTGATTGCGATAATAAAATTGATATAAAAACAGCAAAAAAAAAATACTTACAAACAATGCCATATGTTCCTTCGCCGATACGATTTAATTTTTCGAATTCTCCGACAAACCTACATTTTCCTAGCTGAAACAAAAATAAATAATTATTATTTTAATGAGATATACTGATTTCGGCAATAAAAAATATATTACTTTCATATAAAATTAATAAATCGTCTCTAAAATTGTATAAATAGCGTAGTAATCATATTTCCGAGATCTTTGATCTAAGGTAATTGTTATTACCCTGGATTTGCTTTATTATTCTGATGATTAATGATGTTTTCACTACAAACTCAGTTATATTATTTTTGATTTAGTAATCTATTCGTTTTCGGTTTCAATAATTCTTTATAAAGTTTCGTGTGGTTCATCATCAACGGGGAATGATACGATAAGATCTGCACCAATAACAATATTACTTTCAAATTCTTCATTAAAATTAGCATTATCTGAAGCGGATATTTCTCATTTAATACATTTCGACGATTGTTTGTCCGGAATGAATCCAATATAACACCGATATTGCTTAATTTATGGAGAAATAAACGTATAAACACTGGCAAATGTTTATATATTGTTGTTGTAAATACTAGACTGTTGAATGATATGTATTTTAAGTTGTTTTATTGATGCAAAATTTCTATAAAAATGATGTGTATCGATAGGGGTCTCAAAACGGCTATGCCAATTGTTTTGTTGTAAGTCGGTTAGTAGCGATGCTCACGATGTCTTTGTCGGGGATCTCGATGGTCTTGCCGGTGCGGAAGGAGATGAGCAGCGGCTTCCGCGGGCTGCAAGCCCGAGGCTCGCCCGCCTCGCCAGGCGCCTCCGTATCGCCGCCCGGCTCCATGACAGCTAGCGAGGTTAACGCCGAGCGCCGGCCCATGCTCACCACGCACTGCCTTTGGGCCAAAACTTCACCCTTTAAACGTCGTACACAGCATTTATCGCATATATATACCAAAATATCGCATAGAACATATCGATATACTATATTTTTATTCATATTTGGATATTTTCTTTATTTTGGTGAGTTTATATCATCTGCGACAAATAAAATCGCGAAAAAAATAGTATGTTGAGTTTAAAATCCCCCTGCGCATCTATGAGCACAGTAGTGAAATGATAATTTACTGTTAGAGCATAACTAAATTTGTGGACCATCACTTCACAGTGACTCCAGTAAATTTGTTTGTGATTTCTTTATGTCTTTATTGACAGTTGATTTATTGTTAAATTGAAAAGGTATAATATTTTAATCACCTTAAAAGAGAAGTACATATAGAAAAAATATATGTTAGATCTTCGTATGTTTCAAAAATTTCGAACAGATTATCATAAATTCAAATAACAAGTGGATGAAGAGAATGCTAAAAAAGTTATCACAGTTTATCTGTATCTAATATTCCCATAAAAATTGAAAGCATCAAAACACTGGTTAAATGAATTGCTATGGCGATAAAGTCAAGCTCTACAAGCCCTCGTCAGGTCCGTCCTAACATACAGATCTGAATGTTAGGCTTTGGCAAAATAAGATGAGCGACAACTGGATCGGGGAGTGGCGTATTCGAAGCCCCAAGGAGATGTACCGACTATAGAAGGATATACCTGTCACAACTGTCGTCAGAGTTGCCTGATTCTGGTGGGCCGGTCACGTGTCAACTGTATCATTGAAATTGAATAATCACTGCATCATTGAAACTTATCGGAAGATGGAGCGACGTAGGGGCAGATCGGATAAAATCGAGAAGGGTGCAGGATGAGACCAGGGCTCTACAATAGGGCTGTTGCGCCTATGATGATGATGATGACGGTGTTAATAAATTCTAGTGACATAGTAAGTTGAAGTAAATAAATAATTTATACTTTTGTTATTTTTTATTATAAAATTTATTGAATAACATTTACAATGGAATAATTATGCTACATTACATTGAATCAGTCTTTTTTGTACAAGTCTCCGAGTAGCAAAATATTTGTTCGAATTATTAACCCTTCTCTTTATCACAAGATGTATAAAATTAAAATCACATTGCTCATATTTAAAACGCATCATTCTGCTTTTACATAGTCGGTGAACATACCAAGATCGATCATGTAATTATTCAAATGTTTCGACGGTTTAAATTCATTCAATAAAAAAAATTGGTGCACTTTGGAATAAATCGAATAAAGCGTACAATCGCATGCACTATCACCGTATATTGAATCTGAAGCAATGGATCGTGAGAAAAATCAATTACCAATTTCACTATTAAGAATATTTTATAAATAACGTTTATTAACTAAGCCTAAATGCGATTATTAGAAACATATTCGTTGTTCATGCTATGTTACACAAAGATTAAATAATATATATATCAATATTTTCATAACGGTAACCCATCTGTTTAAATAATATTATAGTATACATATATTGGTCATTATAAGAACAATTTATTGCGTTAGCTCTAGAAGATATATGAAAATTTTGATTATTTGGCATTGGAAGGGAACGAAATCACAAATTATTATATATATATCGTAACATTACATAATATTATATGCATTTTTATAAAATAAATCTAAAAGTATTATTTTTCATTCAAGCATGCCGTAATAATACTAAATTTGTATGCGTCATTTAATAAAACTAAACATCTAAAAATTACTGCATAAAATTGTGAATTATTTTGATAGGTTATTTTAGAAAATCAATGGTATTTAGATGTGGCACATCGATTTAATTATCCATATTTTTTTTCTAGATAATATCAATTTTAAACTAAAAGAACAAAGCTGCATTGTTTATTCAACTTTGAATCTAATATTGACTTCAATGATATTTATTATTGCACAAAATATCCCATTTTAATGACATACATAGATTATATAATTTAAATATTCGAGATTCTCTTCGATTAATTCTTTTTTGGTACATTTTATATCATAAAATTATGCCATTCACCGAGAGAGTATGTTGGCATCATAATAAAATATTGGTTTTTAATGTTTTTGCAATATTCAATATTCATAGAATATGTATATATAAATACGATCCCTTAAATGCGATAACTAATAATAGGAGTTTCCCGTGTTTATACATATAATAAGCGTTATGTTTACATTATATAAATGACTAATGAAAATATCCGACTTAGAAATATTTATGAATTAGCGTGTCCGTTGGCTTTTTTCAAGTTATTTTTTCTATCGAGCTGGGCGATGAGCGATGGCGGAACGAGCCATAAGCAGTCGAAATATCTCATCAACGCTTCGGTCACTCGGCAACTGTTTGCAGCCATTTGCACCTGAGCTTCGAGACCGTCTGCCGGTCTTATCACAAGGCTGCAAAAATAAATACAAAAATATATACACGGTATTTAATTAATTATTAATTATAATGCAAAATTTATATATTTACCTCGGAGGGAATAGAGTCGGAGCGATAATCATCGCCACGTTATGTTCCGTCATTTTATTCGCCGATTGGTATTGTGATATTAAATTCATTAACTTCAACAGTTCGAGTAACGTGGCTCTATGTTCAAAAGTCATTAATAATACGAGCAAATTAAGAGCCTTACCCTGTGCGGGACCTTCGAGTGCTAAAATATGAAACAAAACAATTAATAAATACAATAAAAAGAACTGAAAGAATTAATAAATATTATAACCTACAGTGAGTTTGATAGAACAGTTGCACTAATTCCGTCGTTAATATCGGCTGTGGCAGTTCTCGTAAAAACTTTTTTAGCGTTGCCGCAATATCGTGAGGTCCAGATGTCGCTATGGCTCTCTCGACGATTTCCGGCTCTGTGTAAAAGCTACGTTCTATCTCTTGGCATAATGTTTCAACCTTTAAACATAAACAAAAATATTATTATATTATATTCGTGTATATTTTTGAAGGTTATCCGGAAAGTCATATTTATGATGGTCCTTTTGGACCTACAGTCCATGCATTTTTTAGCTTAAAATCGTTTTTTAACACCTATTTTCAAGAGACATTTATTCCGAGTGAATCATCTATTCACTTTTTTACGCATTACCATTTCTTGATGAAAGAAAATGGAACTGATGTAAATAACAATATTTGAGATTTACTAGACGATGTTTAGAAGGTTTGGACATGTCAGAGATGGTTTCAGAAGTTTAGATCAGGAAATTCTGACCTTGAAAACATCCCTAAACCGAAGCAGACTGAAAACAGACACGCGTGTTTCTCAACCCTGTCTTTCCATCATAGTCTCAGCCTTCCAACAGAATGCGATGGACTCTCAGAACAAAAAACGAAAGAACCATTTTTACATAATCTGATGTGGAGATAATCTGATACCGGAGTACTTTATTTCAACCGACGACGAACGATTTTCTCGGGTTCAGGTGCGAAAATTACGTATAAAGAAATTAAATTGTTAGAATGGAAATCAATTCGACATCCTCTGTACTCTCCGAGTCTTATCCCAATAGATTATCATTTTCTTCTATCATTACTACAATTTTTAGACGGAAAAAAATTTCACACTTGCCGAGGAGGTGAAAAAAGAACCAAATATTCCAATTTAAAACCGACCCAATTTTTTATGAAAGGGGGATCAAACATTTAACAGAAAGGTAGGGAGATATTTTCAATTAACCCTTTGTGGTCTTATGCCGAGTGTGACTCGACATCGCTTTTATTCCACTGGGACTTATGTCGAGTCTTACTTGATGGACCATTGATGCAGATCTTATCAAATTCTAGCATCATTAGTAGCAGTGATGGTAAAAATACCTGGACTGATGTTACTAACATAGAGATGAAGGTGTTTTTGAAAGTAGTAATTAATGTGGGCCTCATCGAGGTTGATAATATAAAAAATATTGGTCTCAATCTTTCCACTCTAAAATTCCATTGAAAAAATATTTTCCCGTTGCCATTTTATGTAATTTCTGGGCCAAGATTTGGTGACAAGATTATATTGCTTCGAAAAATATCATACAAAGAACATTTAAAGATTTAATTGAAATTAATAAAATAAAAATTAATATTTTTTTAAAGATTAGTTGTGGAGCTGTAGAAATTAAATAATATAAATCTCCGGACCTCAATAGGGTTTTTTTTTTAAATGAAAATGATTTTATTCAATCAATATATATTATTATTTTCCGGATAACCTAATATGTATAAGGTTTGATCTAAAAATAATTAATATATTTTTTATCAAACCTTCTCCGATGATGATAAATACCTTATGCTTATTACCAGCTACACGTAGAATTCCTTCCTCGTATACCCTCTTAGTGAGAGTATCTAATAGTAATCTTAAAATTTTTGGTATAACGGATCCGGCTTCACCGGCCACTAGATGATCTTTTCGTATCAATGTTAAGAGCGATACTCCAAACACATTATTTTCTAATAAAATAAATAAAAAAAACAAAAATGAATAAACAAATGAATATAATTAAAGTATTATTTAGTGAATTTTACCTTCTTTCTTTTTCCTCTTATGCGGTTTCCTTTTCGGAAAAGGTAAATTATAGCGATCGTACAACGCCGTTAAATCTAACCACAGCAGTGGCATCAATTTTTTCAATTGATTTTCAGACAATTCTTCAATATTACTAGCGATACCCTCTTCGGGCCAATCCTTTAAACGAATAAATAATATTAAAGACGCGGAACTAAATATATTTCATCAATTTATCGTATAAATACCTCATCGACGATATAATGTTCGGTATCTTTTTTGAACTTTTGTTCAAAACTAAGTATTTCATGGGACAACGCACGGGATAGATTGCTCTTGTCGTCGCCCAATCGTTCGGATGCGACACTATGCGCCCTCGTCACCGATGAATGCGATTGTTTACGCCTACTAAATATAAATAACATGAATAAGTCACGACAACAGATTATATGGATTTATTATCGGAACGAGTCTCACTTTGGTATATCGTTTTCGTGCAATATCGTCGTATTCTGCATCCTCTCTCTGCCGAGACGCGGTCCTTGTATAGTACCGAATCGTTGATAACCTAATAACTCGATTCCCTCTGCAATTGTTACAATATTATTATTATTATTATATTACGATATGCATATTATGAAATAACGAAATAATATTTGCCTGTATTCGATGCGACGTCGGCCCAATGCAGTTCGGACGATTTGAATAATTCATGGGGCCGTATATGTTCGTAATGCAACAACGGAGGTGAGTGTCCCACACCGTCTCTCCCGTCTATGTCGCGGTGAAGTGTATGAGTGAACGCGGCGAGTGGAGCCGACGGAGTTCTATACAGCGACTGTCTCGATATTGGATAACTATCGCTGAAACGGCAATATAAAATCAGAATCATCTGCGATAACAAGATGAACGTCGTTGAATCGATACATACTTTATCGAATTTGGATGAGGATCGGCCCATTCCATCGGTGGACTACCGGAGCCTCCGCTTGGTAAAGAATCCAACGAATCGGGTGTAGCACTACGCGATCTAGGTTCACTGCCGCTCGAATTCTGTAAACAAATATTATTAAAAATGTACCTACTCAATAATAACTATTTGACAATAACGATATTATAATTAATTTATTATTGACGTTACCTCGTGGTCGCGAAAGACATCTCTGATGTCCGGTCGTCGCGGACGTTGACGACGGAGCGTTCTGTTCAGATGACGGACTCGCCTTCTAGCGGCATCGGCCTGCGCTCTCGGAAGAAGACGGAGAGCTGCGGACATGTCGGACTCGGAGGCTTCGTGTCCCGCCTGAAACGGGGCCGCTAACTGAGCGAGGCCCGCCGCTATGAGCCATTCCGTCTCCTGTTCTCCCTCTGTAACAAACGTACGTAAACGTTAATATGTTTCCGTGTTCATCTTTAATGAGTCGTGAAATTGTGCACAGTGCCACAGCTTGAGAAAGTTGTCGGATCAATACAACATTGACTTGGAGTCGGTGTTTATTTGTATTATTTAATTTTTTCGGTGAATTTCATTGTTATTCAACACAGAATCCATGGTTTTCTTGTTCATTGAACTCAAGATTTGTGACTGTCGCTGTTTAAATTGATTTTTGTCCGTTCCTTTGTAAATAAATCTCGGTTTTTATGAGGATAAAAGATTAAAAGAAAGTAATATAAGATATAAGATATAAAAGACAATGAATACCGTCTTATATTTATATAAAAAAATATTTAAAATATGAATCGCTTAGTTAAATATATAATAACAAGACAAAGAAGTTAATTTTACATTATGATTTTTAAATAATAGAGCTTATTCATATATATATAATTATAAGTGATTTATGAAATAGAAATGTGATGCAAACCAAAAACGCACTTCTGACACACAGATCCCATGTGAGAGCCGTCCAAAATCCCGTGCCATATCCCACAAACTAAAAACTAAGATTTACAATTTTTTTTCAATAACATACAGGTGCCGAAAAAAAACTTGGCATATGTTTATTGGATAATGATTACACTTGAAGCTCGCCATGTAAACTGGCGAGCTCGTTCGCTGATCGAAACAATCATCGTGCGAAAACAGGGATGAATGGGGAACTAAAAATACATTTATCGCAAATATCTAGTCACAGATAACTGGATATGTCTGTGAGTCATGACTTCCGTTGCATACGGATCATAAAAATAAATTTATAATGATGTTATATTGAGTTAGGTCATGGATGATCTACGAGATATAATAACAAAAATGCTGATATTTTCGAATTTTGCGGGCTGTATAAGTGCAATTGTCGCATTTTTGTTGTGTTGGTGCACTTGCCTTTGACGTATCTTGACATTGCATGTTCAATTTATTATAGGCTCTCTAAAAGGTTAATGTATTTTGATGTGCTCACGATTATCATAATTTTAGGAAAAATGGGATCTTTTTTTCTAAAAACAATACCGTTATGATGCCTCAGCCTCTGTATTCGCCGAAAATGATTCCTTGAGACTTGCACACATTTCTGATTATGAAAAAAAATAAATAAAAGGAAGGCATTTTGCATAAATTGGGGAAATAATGAATATTTTTTGGGGAAAAAAGAAAATTTCTATTATATTATATTAATTGTAATATAATTCGTCGAGGTTCACCTCTGCGGTGAGTGCAAGTCCCGAAATGTTTCTATTTATATGTGAGTGAGTCAAAGGTTGAGTTAGATGAACCCATTCTGCAAAAACTCATCCAGCAGCAGGATACGCGACTTAAAAATACATCCGAAATGCATCCGTCGAATACATATGTCATGATAATTTCCGGTTTACGCGATGATGGCATGAAAAAGATTAGTAATAAATCAGTAATTAATAACCGTACGACCTTTCGATTGAAAATGGATACAAAATAACACAATGGACCTTCACCTATAGCGCGGGACAGAAGTCGACAATGGTCCGGGCCATTGTCTGGCACATCTCGAGAGCCTGAAGCTGCGTCGAGGCACTTCTTGCGAAACCGAAACATTATTCATAATTAATTGTTGACCAATTGAAACAGGTTGTGGACGATTGCGTCGAGGAATGGCTAGTGTATGTGTGTATAATTGCGGATCGATGTTCTGTTATTCGGCGAATAATTATTTCGACAGTTTCTAGTTCACCTCGCCTCTTTGACACAAACACGTCGATTAGTCAAACAGGTGTTTTTTTACCTCTACCATCGTTATTTATTATTATTTAAATATTTAAATGAATCTTAATCTAGATACATAGATTGAATTTTCGATTACATTACGTTTTTTTTATATGTATCGGCACAAAATGTTGATCAATAAATAATAAACTACTTCGCAGCAATGAAAATGTTATTGAAGCTGGGAAGTGGCTGTGATGGGTGTTAAGTGTTTAATTTCAATCTTTGAATTGAAGAACGTGCGTAAATCAAATTAAGACTGATTCACAATTGTTCTCTCGAGCATATGTGGGCTCGAAACAGGGATGAGTACCATAACATAGAAATCAGCGTTTCTTATACTTTTTTTTGTATATAATTGATTTGTTTGAGAAGTACTGATATTTGCATTATTCATTATGATTTAACTCATGGATTGAGAAGTATGCTCATTAGTAATGAGCGGACTCTGCTATTTTTTTTTTGGCAAATGAGCGTTTAGCAAAAAAAATATATTATTAAATGCCATTTAAAAATAGAGGGAATGAAAAACGATTTGGGTCATTGCTGCCTCTGAGGCCCAGTAAATAATAAATAAAAAATAGGGACAAAAAAATATCGTGAGGATGTATGCTTTGCGCAATATAGCGTAAATCAACGCATCTAATTAGCGTTCTGATAAAAAATTCTCGAAAAAAAAAACATTATTTTTTCCAAATACATAATTTATTTTGTTTTAGATTAAACCGGATTTTACGAAATTTAGAGCAATATTATGACAAAAATGTTTCAAAGATATCCTCAAGAGAATACATGTACTACGATTAAAATATATCAATAAACTTAGTCTCTTCTATAGTGCATACTTTTGGATCACCGTTTTCTACATAACGCAAAATTAGCAAGGCCAAATTACATATTTCGTAAATGTGTAACACATTGCGGCGTGAAATAAAGCTTAATGCCCTTTAGTTTGACAAATAAACCTAACTCTTAATTTTGTACGGGTGCCTAGTCTTCTATAGCGTTGTCCCTATCTCGGCGCTATAGAAGATTTGACTGTATTTGGTGATTTATGTTTCGTGTTGATATTTTCAAGTAGTGTAGACACTAAATAGAACCAAAATTGTATAAAGGACTGGCAGATAGATCTAATAAATCAATTTCATTTCGATTTTTAACACTTTATGAGCCGCAAGGTTTTACATCAAATCTAGCCTGGGGGCCGCAATGGTTTCATGTAATGATAATCCAAGCTAACATGCACATATATCCACATGTGGTCAAATAGTAGAATTACATTGTACATCCTTATCAGAAAAAAATGCCAAGTGGGGGTATGGCTCTCACGCCAAAGGCGTGAGCGGCTCATAACGCTTGGCTAGAAAATCACGCCAAAAGGCGTGAACGGCTCATAAAGTGTTAATGTAAATGTCTTGACTTTTACAACTGAAAATCTAAAAATTAATTTTATGTAACTTTTCACATCGAATGGCTGTATGTCTAAATTAATTTTATAACAGCCTAAACTTTTATCAAAAAAGTTTAAGATTTATTAAATCTACGCTGAATGAATTGAAAATATTATAAATTTTCCAAAATTATTATTATATTAATCCGATGTTCTCTTCTGAGCTGAATTAAAAAATAATACATAGCACTATCTACGTATGTGGTGAAGGATCTCATTTCCAAAAACCATTATTTCACTCAAAAAGTTCCGAATGATCTTTAAATCTTGATGTAAATTAGATGTACGTTCGATATTTAAAACCTTATTTTTAAGCAAATGAAAATTAATTGAATTCGTTATACATTTAATTGACACGCCGGCGTGACAACTGTTTAATCACTGCACACAATAGCGACACGTGTTTGGATAGAATTTGGACAGATATTTGGATAGAAATGTGTTCATTCGATTCATGGGAATATCTAGAATCCATAAGTTTCGTTTTCGTTTTGACTTATTTGACCGTTAAGCGCGTGCGTAAAATACAGACACGTGCATCGAATTCATAAAAAATATATTATAACATAAGTTCTTGTTTTTATTATATATTTTGTCTAATTTTAATGCATACTATTGTTATTTAAACCCAGAAGCTAAGCAGATATGACAAATAAGGCGAGGTGTCGGTTTAATGAAATATTGCTATTTTTTCTGCCATTTTTTTCGCCAAGTAGTTCATAGAAACCGAACACTTAGACGGTTTCCCACGCTTCTATATAAAAGCGATGGTATCGTAGAAAAGTAATGCTACTACCGGTGGCAAAAAGGATCATTTAGCAACTGGTTTGTCGACAATGAGATTTTTGTCATATTGTATATATCATTTCCCACGTAAACACACAGCCGTCAGAAGAATAAGAAGGTTTTTTTTTTCAGTCATAACAAGCTGATGCGCGGTGACCCGACATCACCATTGTTCTATGGGTAAACGAAGTAATGGGAGACATAATCAATTTACGACATTTATCCATTTCCCCGTGACGAGACGCTCGTTTCTGTGTCAAAATCGTCTATAATCCGAGCATGCAAAATTATGCCCCATTACGCCCAAGGATTATTGCGGCACTCGATTTTGCACGGTTCAAAAATAGAACTGGTCCAACGGTTCTGTGGTACACACGCGTACGTTTCGCGTAATGACACACTTGCCCAGAAATGATTTAATGCCGCCGTCTGGACCAACAAAAACCATATGCGGGTATGACTGGGCGAAAAAAAAATAGTAGATCAATAGGCACTGGGTCTGCAGACGGTTTAGAAATCTGCGGCGGCATTTGGCCGATGTGTGTGTGTGTCCAAGACGGATTGGCGTGTCCGATGATGGCGCTCACCTTCGTAGTGCTGGGGCTCTTCGTAGTAGGTGTGATGGCGTGCCAGGTCGTCGTACTCCGCCCAGTAGTCGGCCAGCTCCTGGCCGACTTGCGGGTAGGCCACTGTGGCGGCCATCGTTAGGGGTATCTGCAAAAAATAAAAACAGCTGTTAACATCGATCGAAATCAAATCATAACATCTGAAGAGCCGATGTCGGCACGACTGCAGATGTGCACATTGAGTTTTTCTGTGACTTAATGAATATCAAGTGTGAATAGTCATGGGGGCTAGATTTATAAATAGGAATAACTAAGTGATGCTGCTGCTTCTGTGTCAACGACCCATATACGACAGGACGCAGACAAGACGAATAAAACGCATCCGCTGCCACAATACACAAGATGCATTTAAAATTGAAATAAACAACAATATATACATCCTCGAATTTTGTAGGTTTTATTTAATCATCGAGGATCATAGCCAACTAATGCTGTTCTTGGTTTAATTTTAATGCGTTTTCGAAGCTATGCCTTGCATATTTAATGCAAATTCAGTGATTAATCGAAGATGTAAAACAGTGGTTCTTAAACTACTATGCCCATGGACCTCTTCTTATAGCAAAGACCTGACCATGAGCCCCTAAGTGAAATACGTTACAAATTTAACTTTGATGTGCCCTAGCCTGTATTCGCTTCTGTGGCCATGGGTTTTTTTCTCGCTCGCATTCAGTACGATGTGCCAAATGCGAGTGACACGTGCCGCGAAATTTTGGCGGTCAGTCTACGCGTCATATTGATTGATAGAAAAATCCAAAGTATCGTCAAAACTATAAAGCATAACATGAATAACAATTTTTATTCTTAAAATAATATCATGATTTTAAATGCTTGGGGTCTATTTTCAATTATAAATAGACCTCCTTCGGACGCCGAGGTTGGTTTCGTGTTGCCGTGACGGATCGGTTAGAAGGCGATGTAAAAATGAAATGTAAAAATCAAGTAGTATTTATTGTTTTGTTAAAATCCAAATATACGTTTTTTTATTATTTTGTTTAATGAGATGGTTGAATCTGAGCCATTTGTGAGTAATTGCAAAAAGTGGGTTTACTTGCAAAAGGGTCCATCACCTGATCGCGGATAAACGAGTGAAAAAAGTCTTCAAATTATTGACTGGGGGTCAGAATGAAGAACCGCGTGAACCCGGAAAGTGTTACATCTCGTTTTCATAATCATAAAAGATTTGGAAACTGAAAGCGTTCTTCATTTAATTTTAATTTACCACATACCTCCTCCGCGGTCACAAGGATCCCTGAGTGTCCGTAGGAATCACTTATCTAGAATATCATAGTGAAGCATAAGGATAATATATATTTTTTCATTTCGATTGTACTGTTATGATTCAAATTATAAACGAGCTTGAAGAATCAGATGAAAAAATAGTAAAACCCCTGATTATATTGTCAAAGGATTGTTGAAGTTGAAGCTAATTCTGGTAAAACCATTGTTTTCGAAATGGAGATCTAATGTGTCAACTACACATCTTTTCTTGCGATGAAAGTGATCTCACATAAGTAAGTAAATCCTGCCGAACATTGTCAGATAGTGGCACATGGTCAGATGGTGCCTAAAAGAATTGACACCTTTCGATAAAATTAACCCTTTGCAAGATTTTTTAAAAATTGATAAGTAATTAATTCTAAGCATTAAATTCAGGGGTTTGTTCACAAATTTGGAAACAAAATATTGTTGAATTTTTGGGATAACTGATGATATCAACTAGATCTACCAACTACAATCGATTTAGTTCTCTCAATCGCGTGAAATCAATAAAAAAATCAGAATACGTATAGACTGTTTTAACACTTTCCACTCTGACCATTTTTGGACGAATCTATGGGCTACTCTCATTATATTTTTTTCTTCTTCTTCGTGTGCCTTGTCCGATTTATAACGTAGGCGATTAACTTCTTGTTTTTTTCTCAATACTTTAATCGATTTTTGGCGAGGTGGAACAATTCTGGAGCCACTCTTTAACTTACAATTTTCCTTCCATAATGATTTACAAATTTATAATAAGCGATTAGGAAAATGAATGAGAGTTTCCATAAAACGTAGGCCCAAGAGGTGTTTAGCAATACGTAATTTTACCACAACAGAGGGCCACACAAGTAATTTTAAAACAACAGAGGGTCGCACTAAGTATTATAAAATATTCAAAATTTGTAACAAATGTATTGATTCAAGCTCTTTAAATTAATAAAAAAAGTTGTAGCGTCTTAGTTTCTTTTTATATATAAACTATTAATCCACTTTCCCTCATTTCTGAGGAACGCGACAATGTGATGATGAGGATCATGGACATGGTTTTCATGGGAATACATAGTCAGAGTTTTGGAACCATTTTTATGCTATTTAAAGTACAGTAGAACCCCCAATTACACTACTCCGAATTACGCGCCGAGTTGAAATATTCGCCGCAAAATCCCCCAATTGCGCGGTCGCATTCACATAGAGTCAAACGTTGGCTAGCGTCTGTGTATTCAACACGTGCCAGGCTATACGCACACAACCGGACGGCTTCACTCCCCCAACTAACGACTCCAAATTACACGGTCCCGATTTTAGTGTTAGTGGGGGTTTAACTGTACTGTTTTTAATTTGTATATTTAACAAAAATATACAGAACATATTTGTCATCTTTCATAATAAATTGAATCTTTTTAATGCGGTTTTCGGGTAAATATACGCATATAAAGAGGCATGATAAAGTATGAGCAAAATAAATTATCTAGAATAAAAACCTAATTTTCTAGTCAAGATAACAAGATGTTATACAAAATATTATCGAGAATGTCAGAATGTCAAATTTGCACAAATGCGTAATTTATGTAAACGGATGCGTTTATTATCAGACAACGATAATGAATGAATACATTTGTTATATCATTCATTCGAATATTTTTATGTACCACAAAAATGGATTAATGATATAACGGAAGGTATCCCTCGTTTTTATATGTCGACCGTATATTTTTTTAACGCGGTATGTCGCAAAAATTGCAATTTACCTTGACACGCGATTAATCTAAAAGTAAATGCGGCCTCCGAATATGGTCTCTAATGCATTTTTATCGTGATAACGTGGACGCATAGTGATTTTATCATAATTCATAGTATTTGTGATAGTAATAAATTTCAATGGCAATCGGTTCTCAATACCTTTGCAAGTGCAACCGGCGACTTTCTCTTTTGAATACGCATTCTGACACAGAATTATTGTCAAAGTGTCACGAAAATGTTACAATGGTAATATAATCTAAAGATTATTATACGAAAGCCGCACTGAAGAACGAGAAGAAAAAGTAAAAGTGGATAGGTACCGTGTACAAATGGAAAGTTTCCTCCCTTTCGTCATATTGCATACTAGTTTTATTCGAGATTACATCTGCTGCATTATGAAATGTTTATTTTTTCATTGTAAATCATTATTTATGACAATGATATAATTGTAAAAAAATATAAAAATAAATGAGTGACATTATGTTGTGATAAGAAGATGTAAACATAATGGTAATGTCAGACATATGATAGTGTAACGAAATGTCATTGTGTTAAACGACGATAAGACATGCTGCATTATTCGTCTGTAAGCTAACAGAAAAATATAAATAAACATGTGATTTCATCAGGCTGACATCTGAAAATATCACGTATTCGATAAGATTAAGATTGAGGCGTAGAGTTTTGCAAATTTACATACGTATTTCTTAAATTGGATTATAAATTCGTGAATGCTGAGCAGCACATGATTACACGATTATTCGGCACAATGAGTGATGATGAATATTTTTTTTTACTAACCGTCACGAATTACATTGTGGCTCACGATGGGCTGGCCCCCACGATGATGTAAGTGGAATCATACGCGATCATCTCAATATAAACGATCTCGATTTAAACGCACTTTTCGGATGTAACGAGAAAATACAATAAGCAGGCGTGGCCAAGATAAACCACAAAATTATCTAACTAAGATATTATCATATTCTCAGATAGTGCAAACAATTTTTCACGTTTGATTTTTTTTAGCGACAATGCATGAAAATTGATTGTGATCGTATTAAACAGTTAACAGTGCAACGGTAAATGATTTATCTCGAGAAAAAAACTATAACAATGTTATTTTCTAGCTTGGATTGCTGTGTAATCTGTGTCAAGGGTCAACAGTTTGAACATTGCGTATGAGTCATAAGCATGTGTTGAAAATTAATGTTGTCGAGTTAGATTATGTTTAATCCCGAGTAAATTTAGGTATATTGATTTGACCATTATTTGTTTGAGTCATCATTGGTTTGGGATTTTCCATTTACGATAATGGCGTTATCATAAATTTTTCAATGTGCTATGAACAATTTTAGATAAATAAAGAATTTAGAAAATCCCATAAAAAATAATAAAACAACTGAACCAAGTATATCCAACAATAATGTTGATACCGCGTAAAAAATATATGATTAAATTTAATGCAAGTAATAGGAGAGTACGTGGGGAATACGAAAATATGAGGTATTTCTGTCAGCGTTATTTTGAAAAACCGTGTAAAAATTATGTATACTAAAATCTTACGAATAATATTTTTTTAATTAATTATGAATAGGTTTTTCAAAAATTAAGCTTGATTTCAGCTTGTATGTAATATATTTTTATAGATATTTAAAATTAACACGCAACTCTTTTTTACACGGTAGTTGCGTTTCACCAAAAATCTTCAAATAAAAATTTTGCTCCAATGAATGCATTTCTGGGAAAGCTAGGAATCTTAGAACAAATAATTTGTGTAAAATTACAGTATTCGTTCTTTTTAGTGGACCGTGTTTTCTCAAAACCGTGTAATGTTCAGGGTACATAATTTTATTTTAATATCCGTCCTAATGAAAAAATCAGTGTAAAAATAAGAATTAGTCACATTTTTTTGGATCGTGTAAACAGAACCATGTGAAAATCATAAATACTATTTATTATGAATTATTTTAAAAAAAAATCTTGATTTTAACTTTAACGTAAAATATTTTTATAATTACATATATAATTTATAATTAATTTTATTTTAAACCCCGTAATAAAGCAAGCATCATAGTAAAAAATAGTAATTTTTTGACGCGTTCTATTTCATAACCGTGTACAAAATTAAGCAGAGTAGTCTTATAGACTAGCCTATAGTGTAGTCTTCTAATTTATTACAAAATTCGTTTCTAAACTATAAGTTAAATAATTTTTATAGATCTTAAAATTAATTAAATAATAAAAATATTTTCATTCCGTTTACATGTCTGATAACAAACGCATACCTTAACGTAAGCTCGGCAATATATAATACATAATTTTTATACCCGTGTTAAAGCAAAAATCAGTGTAAAAATTGTAATTATTTATAATTTTTTTAAGCGTGCGATTTCAAAACCGTGTAAAAAATTATATAGCATAGTATTATATCTTTTTTTATTATTCAGCAGTTGATAATGCTCATATATTTCAAGTAAGTTATTATAATTAAAACCGTGTTCAACATTTTAAAAATAATGTTTTCTCAAATTTTTAAAGCGTGCTATTTTAAAATCAGGAATAACTGATTTTCCGCAATCATTGTCAGTCACATAATAAATGCGATAAATGCGAGATATACGCGAATTGTTCCGAAATTTTATTAAGTGTTATTTCAAAACCGTGTAAAATCCAAACGCAAATTTATATATTCAATTTTTGTATTTTTTTTTAATGAATAGAGTATTCATATTATAGTAGAACATTATAATACTCTATTCATATCAGATTGATGATGAATTACGCTTAGTTTTTAGTTATTTTAAGTTACTTCTTTCTGAATTTTGTTGTTATTAAAAAACAATAAAAAAAAATACAAATAGATAATAATAAGAAAATCACTATTTTATCGAAAATACCGTTTTTTAAAGAATAGATTTCAATAATCTGTATTTTGAATCGCATTTAATGACAGATCAACGAACCACTGTTATAACTTTGTCGCCGATGACGTTTCTTGCAACTTTAAGTTCTTGAAAGAGATATTTGCGAGGAGATATCAATTAAGTTGATGGGAGTTAATCCAAATTATTTTTAATTAAGAATTCGGTAAGTTCTGGCATTGATCTTTGTCAAACAATACAGAATTGGTGGAATCCATCACAGGAATGTGTAGCGGGATTTATTCGAAACCGAAGATTAGATTTCGCGTTATCAGATGGTATCAATTACGCGCAGAGCAATTCCCTTAACGACCTTTGATAATAAAAAATAATTTCATCGCGGCTAATTGATTAATGACGTCGGTTTAACAATTTGACTGGTGAAAACGAAATTGGTTTTTTTTTCTCGAAAGACTCTGACCCAGATACCATTTAAATACTCGAAGAAACGAGGATAATTTGTAAAAGATAAGGACAGTTTGAGATCGTGAGACGCGTGGTTTTTTTTTTCGTTGAACGAGATTTGATGCATTAATGCATCGCATGGAAAAGCGGTTAAAGACACCGAGAGCATATGGCGAACCATTTCATTCAAGTTTCGATCGGAACCTGTTCTCATGTAGATTTTTTCTTTTAATAACCCGGCTGAGGATAGTTGTGTCGGCCGGTTACATCATTTGGAATACGAAAAAAGTCGATCTTAAATCACTAACTCGGCCGAAAAGTGATTCAAGGTTAGGTATCTGCTAAATGGAAAGGATTATCACAATGAAAGATGTGAATATGCTTTTTTTTGCAATGCTAAAAAAAGCACTATGCTTACGAAATGTACAGTTGGTTCGGTTTTCGACAACAATCTCTGGATCGAGCTGTTGGATGATGCGTTTGCATCAAGGCTATATGAAACAAACAAAACCGATGGCTTAAATATATTCGGAAATTTTGAAATATATACAATCGGCCCCTCCTATAACTCCAAGATATGGGCCAAGCTACAGAAAACCGCTCTATAGAAAACTCACAAAATTAAAGAGTAAGTTTTTTTTTTAACTCCACCTTGCAAATTGAACCAAATAAATACATTAAGCACTTGTCACATACCGCTCTATGCCAAGGAGCGCTATAGAAGGGTTGAGTGTATTTTATCCATGGCTATTTTGTCAAGTTTTATTTAAAAATGGATTATTCTAAGAATAAAAATAGTTATTCATGATATGCTTGATAATTTGATCGATATTTTAGCTTAACGCAGATTGAGTTGTCGCAGGACGTATCACTCGCACGCTTCACTCGCACTGGGCACATCGTACCGGATGCGAGCGAGAAAAAACATCGCCCGCATAGCAACAGCAGTGAATATTGTTGTTTTTATTTTTTTAATACCATATCAATAGCAGCAAATAAAGGACAATGATTTTTTATAATATTTATAAATACAAAAAGTTTGTGACTTGTAGTATTTATATTGAAAGGTTATTCGAAAACTTGGGGTCCCCAATATACCCCATCGGCACGTTTAGGCTAATTAGCATTTATTAGCGGTTTGTAAAGTGTTAAAAATAATACGCGTATGCATGTGCGTCATTTCTTTAAAAAATCGTATCATTTTTTGGCAATACTACGAATTTAGTCAGATATTAATTATTCATGAATCTGTTGTCATAACAGCTGGCGGATCGAGGAGGCATTGCTGACTTCATTATTTACTAAACTGCATTATTTAAGAATAGTGTCTGAGCAATCTATTTACATGAAGACGTCGAAAATACGCTAAAGATGACTTGAGAACAGATAACAATGAGATACTGAATGAAGGGAGTGGAATTCATTGTAAAAAACGATTGATCGGGTATCCACTGTAGTTGCTTTCGTTCGGGTCAATCAAATTTAGTAAATCAAACCCACATCATATTTTATAATTAATCTACGGTAAAAATCAGCGATTTCGCCCTTGAAACCATTCACAGCATCGCTGAAACACATACATTCGTCATCGATATTTTTTTTTTATTATTAATTCTAATGATGGAGCACGTGTCAAAAAGTGGATTTGAAAGCGAGTGATCTCATTTGACCGGCAAGGAAAAACGAGATGCAAAGTCATGTCTGCGTATAATTTATTTCGAATTAATAAAATTAATTAATTATACTGGAAAATGAGTCAACACATGGCTCTGAATTGTTATTAATCTGCGGACGTAGTCACAGTCATCCAGCTTCTCGGTACTCACTTATTACGTTTGCGGTTAAAATGAGATTATCGTCAATAAAAAAATATGCCCAATACGTATCATCATTATTGGATACGAATAAAAAAACGCGACGAATAATTGTCCTGGGATTGGTTATATATTTTTTCTCCGATTTGTAGGTGGTCCGAGACGGGGACTGTACCATCTTCTGAGTCAGCGAGCAACTTTGTTCGGGCGCTCGCTATTATCTCCGAGTGGTAGTCGCTTGTTTTTCTTGTGCACCATAAAAACTAGACTCGTCAGACTCAAAAAACTCGAACAGGTTTCCAGTCACATCGCTTCTTGCCCTAGCGTTACGGCTAGGGTTAAATGCATTGACCAGAGCTTGTTTATAAACATGGCGAAGAGTGACGATGTCCAGTTTTATGGTAATTGACGTAACAATGGTTTAAACAAAATATATGTAAAATATTTTAACATAAAACGAAACACCGCTGATTTGAAATAGAGGTAACTGAATCAAGCTGTGATATTGTAGTTTGCCGACGAGATCCTTGCTCTGATCATTCGATCAATGACTATCATTATCGTCGTGTACCTCTAATAACTATTAACAACGTCTTCCTTACCAAAGGATTACATTCCATCGGATGTCTTGCGTTCGAAAAGTTTTATAACTATACGAATTAAAATACGTTCCTAGGGACAGAGACCGCCGGCAATGAATAATGATCTGATATAAAAGCCAGGTAGATATTTTTTTTGAAAAAAAAGCAATAAAAAAATATTTTCCTGGTTAACACGCAGAGGAATCATGATTTTTATTATTCCAGTGCATAGTTTCTCAATATTTTTCATAAGACGTATTTGAAAAATGCTTTTGTCTAGAAGACAGAGTTTCTTCAACATTTTTTATCTCGCGGTATGTTTGAACTAAATTAGAAATAGTATTTCTAATTTATTTGTTTTAAATATTTAACTTTCTATTATTCTTATTTAACGTTCTAAGATCACTTTCACAAAATTCAAAGATAAATGTGAGTGAATAGAATATTTTTAACTAATCCGTGTCGTGCCTATTTGGGACCCCAAGTTTTTGATTTTTCTCGAATAATTCTTTTAATATAAGTCCTACCCTTCCCATGAAAACCATGTCCATGGTCCTCCACGTTTCCCTCATGGTCACGTTCCTCAGACATGAGGGAAAGTGGATTAATATCTTATATAAAAATATAATAATATGTAATCGCTTCACGACTCAAAAAAATAAGTCCTACATATCACAAACTTTTTTTATTTGTCTAAACTACTGAAGAATAAATATTATAAATAACCATTGTCTGCAATTGCGAAAAAAATGGCGCGATGTTTTTTCTTGCTCACGTCCGGTACGATGTGCCAAGTGGGAGTGAAACGTATACTAGAGACACGTGCCGCGAGAATTCGGAGGTCGGTTTGCCGGCGGCGTGTCCCTATCTGCGGCAAGACATCGCCGAGTGTGCGTGCTATTTGCGTGATCTGTTTATTAGTAGAAAAATCCAAAATATCGACCAAATTATGAAGAATATCATAATTACCTATTTTTATTCATAGAATAATCCATTTTTTTTTTAAAAGTCAAGATATTAATGAATAATTCACGCGTAATAAAATAGTTGAGCTTTACTTGTAATATGTTTTTCAATATATAATGATAATCAATTGTTATTTCTGATTTCTGTAAACTAGACTTAAGTTTACTGATGTAAAGGGACTTGCCTCACAAAATCCAAAGATTTTATGAAAGTTTTGTGATATCAAAAAAATTACAATAAAGTTTTTACGAGTTTTAATCTTTCTACGACACATAATCTATTATAATCCCTTCCTTCCAGAGCAATATTTTAATTATATTTATCCATAAATATGAGAATTTTTCCATTATTAACCTGCATATTTATACAAGAGTATTTAAACGCAGAACTAAATGTGTGAGAAATGCAAACTACTGCGCCAGATCCATATCAAAAAGTGGATTAAAATGATTTCTTCTCACAAATTATTCTACTGATTGGTAAATTATTAATAGATAATAAGAAAATACTCAATATGAAAGAACAAATAATATGTTTATATGAATTATTTGTTTAAACACGATTCCCAGTCACAAAAACAACAAGCTTTTCTATTAAGAAATAATAATTAGTAACACAGGACAGTAAAAAAAACGAGTCTATACCAAAAATTTAATTTTTCTATGAATTCCAATCACTTTTTTTTCACGGTTTTTGGTGGAAAGTATCTAGAGATGAGTCGATATTAGATACGAGATTATAATGGGACAAAGAGTCTATTAATATTCGATTTAAAGAGGTTTTCATTTTTAAAGAGTATTGTGTTTAGAACTCTTTAAAAATTTTCCAGCAATATCGATTGAAAAATGCTGGAATGATTTCAACTGATCTTATATTTATATCTAAAGCCCACCATTGAACCTAACATAGCTGATGTTACTATGTCTCAAAATAACCTTTTTATAGTGCAACTACAAAATTAGAACTCTTCTCTGGTGTCATATAAATAAATGTATATGTGTATTCCATGAAGAAGAATAAATCTGTCAGCATTGCTCTCAGAAAAGACGGATATAAATCAAATCAACAGTGGAAATCTACATGATTTTCAATCATTTAAAATATTCCGCGACCCCCAGATTGTAAAGCCACGTTCCAGTGATATTATAAATTCGAGGTAAATATTTCGTGATGAAACTGGAGCAAATATATATTTGTGCAACTCGATAGATACACTCGAAATCAATCATATATTTCGTAACCGTATCATACTTGTAATAATCCATTATGGATACATACGATTATTTTCAAAACGTCACCACTTATCTATGGTTTATCTGGAATGGATATAGACGTCACAGCTTGATTTTTATTGCAGTTTTTCTCAAAAAAAAAAAAAAATTACACGATAACGCGATATCGGCAAATCTGCAATACATATTTAGAGAAAAAAAAATTAACAATAAATACGCGTATGTTTGCAGAAATAAATGCAATTGTGTTGCATTGCATATTTTTAACATCGTTCGCAATCATGCCGAATAATTTGTGATGAGCGATTACATTTTATTTTTGCATAGAACGATAATTATGCGTGTGTTACGTTATTTTTTGGCGTATCTTAAATATTTTCATGATAAATCGGTACACAGGTGGAAAGTCTAATTAAACAAAATGTGTGCGGAAAAAGTAAAAGTTGACCACCTTTACGTAATTAGCGGATTGTTTTATTATTGCGATTATATGGCATGAAATCGCACGGTGAATCTTGAACTCGGCGATAATAAGTTGTAATTCCATTGTTTAACCATAAATGCTCAAATTGAGTCTGAATTTGTTGATAATTGTGGAGAATTTCGATAGAAATTGAGGAGAGTGTGACGCGCAATTTAAACCTGTTTAGCGTCAATAAATCGCCACAGGGATATTTTTCCAATTAAATATAATAAAATCTAAGCAAAAGTCGCATAAAAAGATTCATTTTACAATAAAAATATTAATATACTAATATAAAAATAGTTAAGAACCCATCTGGAGTTCTATATCTATATTCGCTCAATATAATAATTGTTGTATTGCCATCTTGAAACTATTACAGTTAATGAAAATGAATCGAGTAATATGATATATCAATCGAATCTATCGAAACAATTTCTTGAAACTCGATATTTTAAAGTAAAGACCAAATTAATGTAGTATTTTTATATTTTCTGAGATATTAAAATTAATTCTATCGTTCTCCCATTCATTGTTCTTTTTTTTAAAGTCCCAGCCAAACAGCTAAAAGAACAATGTTAAATAATCTCCCATTAACGTTCTTTGATCTATCGTTTTCCTCAATCTCTCGTCATAAAATTATGGCCCCGCCATGAACTTGTGAAAATCTTTTCTTGAAACCCAACTGATAGTCAGTGGTTACTGAGCTAGTCCTCATCATATTATTTTTTCACTTATTTACTGGATGAATAACGAGACTTTCCGCATTCATCATTTTTCTTTTAGTGTGTCTCTTAAAAAGCGATGGATCGATGTACCATTGCATAATAAGAAGTATATGTTTGCTATACAGTCAGCCCTCCTATAACGTTTCCTCTCAATCACTATTTTCTACAAAATGTTGTCAATCAAAGAACATTGACCTTTATTTCGCTGAACGATGTATTATATATTTTCGAAATATGTAAATCTCGAAAATATTAGCATTTTGTAGAAAGAAGCAATTTAGAGGAAACGTTATAGGAGGGCTGACTGTATTCGATCTTCTCCATTAAAGTTTAATTTTCTATGAAATATTCTGGAGGTTTTCATGCAAGAAGTATAATGAATGAATAGCGCACTTCATCTCTATTCAACTGTTATATTTTTACCCATTAAAAAGTAGAGTAAACCTTTATATATCTCGGTTTTCCATAAAGAGTGCGACAGTCCCTCCTATAGTGTTATTTTCCGCAAAATGCTAAAATTTAATATATACAATAAAAATAGAACAAGATCATTTAAGATATGCGACTGGAATAATGTTTAATGAATTACTTTCGTTTAATTTACAATATAAAATTAAAAATCCCTATCCCTAAACTTTATATGGGTGCCTAGTCTTCTATAGCAAGGTACCGATATCTGCGTCATAGGAGGGCTGACTGTAAAAGGGAAGCTTATTCGAAGCTTGAAGCTTCTCTGGAAGATCTTGGATGATTCATTTAAGATGTTGTTCAATTTTATATCTAAATTATATTTTCTTTAACTTTTGCACTTGAGAAAACTTTAAAAATGTAATCGGTAACAACACGATTTTTTTATGAAATTAGCTCCAACAACTACAAACAAGAAAATCAACAAAACACCAATGCATTAGTCAAAAGTAAATACGACATTAATTGTTTAACATTGATTAAAGCGTAGAAAACATATTCATAGCTTTTCTCAGTGTAATTCAATTTCCGGTTGATTAACGTAAAACAATTAACTAACAAAAAGTATTATAATATGACTTGAATAATTTTAAAAACTGTATTTATATTATGTTAACTATTTTAATAATTGTGACACATGTTGAAAGGACCTCTATAAGGTTCTATAATCTCGCATTTAATACAATTAAACACAAATTAGGATCGAAAATGAAGCTTAATCATTATTAAAAGCTTTAAACTAGAAATAGCGCATTATAATATCGACGATTAAATTAAAAATAATTTTCTTATAAATTAATCAGTAGTATTTTTTGGCTAGACGACTTAAAATTCTTGCTCTACTTCAGTGAACAACTTTTCATTGTTGATTGTATTAATTGATATGTTCTTAACGACATTCAGACGAACGTATACAAGCTTGAAAGCTCGTTCAGATTTTGGCTGAGAGATTTCGCTTATATAAAACACGTAAGCCCATAAATCTTAGCTATTTATTTAATGAAATAAGGTAATTACTTTAAAATGTATCACATTAAATTTGTAGTAATTCATTAAAATTACATCGGAGACGGGCAATAAAACACGAGTGAAAGGAAATTAGTCTCAACCGACAATCATATGATATACGAATTAATCTCGCCACGATCAGTGTATAAAAAGTGAACACAAACGATTTTACCGAATTTTAACAAAGTGAAATTTTTAATATTACGAAAATGAATATGCAACGATTGTACGTACTTACATGACTTCATAATATTGTGCAATAAAATTTAAATCAAATTAATTTCTTTCGAGTGTGCAAGATAAAGACGAATGAGATTGTGTATATTATTCGAAAAATTAAAATGCATTTATGTAACGAACGAAAAAAAAGAAAAACACGATTCAATACAACTGTTTCATTGGAAAGCGGATGAATATGCGTTTTAGATGTTGTGATTGTTTAGAAAATATAATATAAAAAAATAATTATAATTAATAGAGTTAGATGAGCACCATTCTAGAATTTTATTATATATTTTTTTATGCGTTTAGGAAGAAGGGCGATTTTATTTTAGCACGCTTGGTTACTCAACGGGAAACGATTTGACGTGGGATCGTAGTCACGGAATATATTCTCAACGAAATTGAATAGAATAGGATATTTTTTTTATGTGAAACAGGTAAATGTCCTTTGAAGGATGTGGTATTTTATTTTATTATTTTTTTCCCCCCGAATAATTGAGGTATCGCATACCTGCCGTTTTCGGCCCGTGTACAATTTGGGACCGTTCAAAATATATATGCAGTTCTGCATCTTGATGTCGACTGACTGTTGGACAGAATGGCAGCGATACAAATATCGCCGCAAATTGTTGCAAAATACTGTCGACAACGACATTTGTCTGAAACTATTGACGGATATGAATAATAATCATATTTTTTTTTGCAATGCGCGTAATTGTGCGTTTGTTTTCCATTTTTTAAATATTTCATTTAAAATTGGCAACAAACCGAGAAGTAAAGATAATATTTACAATGGAATAACGTGGGAAATGAAAATTTTTAATCATAAAATGTGCGAAAATGACTTTCACTACAATTTTTAAGAAACTAAACAAGATAAATAAAAGTTTATCCAACTATTTGGCTGCCGAGATGTTGTTCGATAATAAATAAATAAAAAACAACGATATATCGTATTTCAGCAATCAAATGGTCAAACACAAAGCTGACAATACGAATTTCTTAAACTAGCCCCTTTTAGTATGCGGTCTACCGTAACGGTTCCACTATATTATGCGGTCTACCCTTTAATCGCGATATTAATTAATTTTGTTTTGTAGGAATTTTTCCATAGGCTCTAAACCTAGCTGTGCTGATGGAGTCTTTTGGGTATCCCAAGTTTTTGATTTTTCTCGAATTTCTCTTTTAATATAAATCCTGAACATTTTGTATTTGTCTAAAAAAATATAAAGAATAATATTTGAAATAATCATTGACATTCGTACATCCGGAGAATTTGGCGGTCGATCTACTGGCGGCGTGTACTCAGTCTGCGATAAGACATCGCCGAGTGCGCGTGTCATATTGATTAAAATTTTAATTATTTATTAAAATAATTAAATTGACTTGAAATGCTTGGGGTTTCTGATAGACCCCCTTGGAACAACTCGGTTGTTTTCGAGTCGCCGTAACGGATCGGTTGACAATAAATATTTACAGATTTTTTGATATTAGAGTATTTTATAGAGGTTTTACTGACATTATTCTATTCTATATCGTTTCAAATGTTATTCGGAATTAATAATCATAATGGATTATACTTTTTACTATTCAAATTTAAAAAACTATAAAACATAGAAAAACCTTGTAAATCGAGGGATTTAATCCTAGGCTACTGAGATGTTTTTTTGGTAGTAACATAAACAACGATACTTCGTCGTTCAATAGTCAAAGGATTATATAAATATTTGGTAATGTCGCCTGACTATATTAACAGTTGAATGAACATCAGACATCTGATTCAGTCAAATCTATCCCAAAAACTAAATATATAATAATAATATAACGTATGATAATATTTCCGATGGAATTTAATAGGACCTAGCCTCACATCCTAGGATACAAGGATACAGAATAAGAAGAAGTAGCCACGGAATTTCATAGGTATTTAAAACAAATGATTGACGTTTGTTTGAACAAGGTCGATAATATTATAAAAAAAAATCTGGAGCTTCTGGAGATTTTTTTCAATGAAAAAATATTTTATTAGATATATAAAGTTATTTTACATTTGTCAAAAATGTCACAATATGCTAATCACATTTTATATTATTTTTTTTTCTATTATGCAAATTAGTTCTAAATAACACCTGACGTTTCGAAATGCAGTTTCAAAATATACACAGGTGATTTCACAGCGAGCTGCGCTAAAAAACTATTTTTAATAATTTAATTACATTTTTTTCAGATATTTAATTGAACAATTTATGCGTACATTTAGCGAAAAGGCGCCATGATTTCGACGAAAATTCAGGACCGAACCGGTTCGTTTTTTACTCTGAATTATCCATTTGAGCATAAAAATACGCCGAGGACTCGTCTCCTTCGATACACAGACAAAGGAATGCAGTGTCAACAACCGAGTACCGGTCCATAGGGATATGGGTCATCATCGTCCGCAGCATACGAAACGCACAGACGACCGGCAGACGCACATGTGACGATCGGCGTCCATTATATCTGGAGCAGATTTCACTTATTCTATAACAAGATATAAAAGCGTGCAATACCTGTCATATAATCTGATTACAAACACATACTAGAAATTGCCATCTAATGAGCTTTCTTTTTGCACAGCATCCGTTCAACGGCGAACGGAACGAACGTGGTGTAAATTGCTAAGAAATATCGTGAAAAAAATTTCTCTGTATATATCATATATTAGCAAAAACGTCGACACGTCCAATTCATACCTGGAATATGATACACGAACAATAAATTGGTTAGAAAATTGTCTGATGAATTTATAATTGGCACGTGTAAACGGCCGTCACGCAATCGCAATTTTTTTTGCAAATTTACCGATTTTTTTCCATGGATATTAATTTAGCTGATATAAAGTGCCGAATAAACGGTATTGAAATACATGAAATACCCGATTCGGCAATAGTCTTGTTGCGAAATATTATGATCGATCGATCGGGCGGTTTGCAACCGAGTGAAGATCGTGGATAAAGCTCCATTTGATCGCGAAAATGTGGCTAAAAAAATATAATGGACCAAGGAGACATTGTGTATAATTAAAGAATTACTTTTGAACAAATGACAGCTGAAAAAGAACTAACAAAAATAAATTATGTTGACGTTGAGGATATTATTCAATCGCTAAAAATGTTGTGGAGGAACACATCAATGTACATGATGAGCTTTCGTTCATCAAGATATATGGCAGAATTTTTTATCCAAATAAACAATAGAATTTAAAGACTGAAAATACGGATTTAGACAATGATAGATCTTCGAAGGTAAGCCAGTTTATCCGATAAGCAAGTATCTGTTACAATGAAATATATGATGAAAAAAATCGACAAAAGGTCATGATAAAACTGGACATTGTATTAAGAAAACCTGGAGACCCTACGTCATTCGTTGATCGTAATTAAAGAGTGTTTTAAATTAAAGATTTTATGTTTTGTCATTTTAAAAATAACAGCTTCTTCAAAAGGAAAGCAAAAAAAGAGCTTATGGATAATGCGATATGCTTCAATATTAATACTTCAGTCCCACAATTCGCGGTTCAAAGTATTGTCTTCTACAATTGATAGATAAAGATAAAATTGAAGAAAATTGAGGATGGGTTAGAAGTAAGCTCTGGTTGTAATGGAGCTTTCAAAGCTAGCTTTAGAGTAGAGAAGCTTTCATCAGACCAGGGACAAGAAGCAGTTCATTATGAGCAGGAACATGTAGATACCTATTGGGTTCGATAAAAAAATATGCGGACTTGTTCCTGGCGTATCTTGACATACCGGATGATCTATCGAAAAGATTTACGTGTTTACATTTTTTAATTTGGCTAAAAACTACACTGTTATGAGGCTACGGCCTCCGTATTTGCCATATATAACCCTCGGCGATTTCTTCTTACTCCCAATGATAATAAAAAAGGAGGCGTTTTGCCAATATTGAAGAGATACAGAGGACCTCAACGCAATGCTGAATATTGCGTTTCAGAAGTGATTCAAAGATTGTAAAAATCTCTAGTACATGTGAATGATATATGAAGGAGAATAATTTATTGTATTTGTCTAATAAAGTATAAAGAATAAATATTATAAATATTCATTAAACTTTATTGTCCGCAATTGTAAAACAAAAAAAAACTACAATATTCACTTCTGTAGCAACGTGCGCGATGTTTTTTCTCGCTCGCATCCGATACGATATGCCGAGTGCGAGGGAGACGTACTAGTTGACACGTGCCGCGAATAGGCGGCGGGACATCGTCGTGTATGGGTCATTTACGCCTCATATTGATAAATATAAAAATCCAAAATATGGACCAAATTATGAAGCATATCATGAATAATTATTTTTATTCTAGAATAATCTACCAAGTCATGATAATGATACAGATTTCATCAATATCATGACATGAACTGCTTGGGGTTTATTTTTCATTATAAATATACCCCATTCGGACGACGCGTTGTGGTTTCGAGCCGCCGTGATGGATTGGTAAGAAATTGGTAGAAACCTTTTTTGCGGGATAGCTTGAGTCAACTCCTATGTGTGGTTTTCACCATTCTGTGAGGAGAACAGGCATGGTTGCTCACCGTAAATGCGAGGATACGCCTAGTATTTGAGTTGTGGATTATTTGGACGTTGAGATAAATCATTGTCAGGTCTCTTGGTTGTATAAAAGAGAGGAAAACCCGCCTACTGGTATTATGACTTCGTATTGCTATTACTCTGCAAATCTTCACGTGCTAGTCGTTTTGGAGGTAACTCTGTCCTTTCGGAACATTACAAGAACAACATTAGTTGGCTACGTAATCAAGGCGCGGGTTGATCTTTTGTACCCAGGATGAAGCTGTGTCAGACCGGTCCGACACAGTCCATCCCCTGTCAAGGACAGGACCACAGAACGTGACTGTAATCCTGACAGAGGTGCCCACACCAGCTATGTGGAGATGGTACAATGTTAAAATCTTTAAGTTTAGCCTTGAAATTACCGTGGCCAGTCAGGAATTGACTGACCCAGA
>JAGXCT010036495.1:7547-58032 GCA_022495035.1 Philopotamus ludificatus | reverse complement strand
TTTACACGTTTTCGCTTTTACACGGTTTTAAAAAAAAAGTTGAAAATAAATGTTGAAAATAATCAATAATAATCATTTTATTTGTTCGTGCGCCCACTGTAGGTATGCTTTATTAGCCGCGGGCGTAATGTTTTTTATTCCTCGCATCCGTTACGATGTGCCAAGTGCGAGTGAAACGTGTACTAGTGACACGTGCCATGAGAATTTGGCGGTCGGTCTACCGGTGGCGTGTCCTTAGTGTGCGGCGTAATTTTATCCTTAGAAAAATCCATTTTTTAGAAAAATGACAATATATTGAGGAAGATTTTATCAATGAAATGGCTTGAAATGTTTGGCGTCTATTTTCCATAATAAATCAGTTAAAAGAGTAGAATCAGTAAAATAGTTTATTAATAAAATATATATTAATGTTTGAGAAGAATGTAAAATATGCCTTAAAACCCCTCATTTATACAAAGATCGAACTATACAGTATTTTTTCCAATTAGCCAAAGCTAACCAACGAAAATAACAAATCTTTTGCAAAAAGTAGAGCATAGAATTAATTAAAAAAAATCTTAGCTATTTTTTTTTATATATACGAAACCTTCCTATAATACGGTATCCAACAACATGGTTACGCTGTAACACACAATTAGAATATTTTTTTTTGTCAAGATATTGATCAATATTTTCTCAATATCTTGACTTAAAATCCTTGGATTTTATAATTTATAATAGAAAAAGACCCCCTTCGGACTTTATAATAGTATTTCTATTAATGAGTGTTTTATATCAGTATTTTTTAATACTATATTTATATTGTTAATAAAGAGATAATTTTAGTTCATTACTCAGTGTTTGTATTATGTTTCTTAAATGCGGCCCGGCCCGCTAAACATTTTTAAATATGTAGTTGGCCCGTTGTAAAAAAAGGTTGCTTACCCCTGCTATAAAACTACAAGGGTACAAGGCGCCAAAGCAACAGAAAACCAAATGTCTTAAAAATATGGATCATCATGTATTTCCCAAGGATCCCAAGTTTATCAGGCACGAGCTTAGTAAGATACATATGTTCAGTGACGGCTCGTGGGTAAAATATTTGGGGGTGCTGCGGAAAATTAAGAATTAAAAAAAAAGTATATTTCGAACATATGTTATTCAGGAATAAGGCGAGGTAAAATTACTAAATAATATTGACAATAATAAAATAAGTGAAAAGCGGCATGGGGCTCAAAGAAGTTGTGAATCAGTTCGACTGGGTTAAAGTGAGTCAGTATGACTACACTCCAGAAAAAAAGCCTATCGACGCTCACTTAAAACCAAAATCTAGAAGTATACGCAAAATATAAAAGACGAAGTCGATTATATTCCATCTAACAAACTAATCTAACATATCTCAATAATACATAACCAAAATCATCGACTCCCAAAATCCATTCTCAGTTAATTACTTTTAGATTCTCTACCTTCTTTTAGTTAACTAAAAATTAATATATAACATTCTGTGTGATTATGGATGAAAAGGAAAAGACTCATACTGTTGGATGCATGGACCAAGGAGAAGAAAACTCGCCTTCACAACTTTTGGAGTAATAGTCATAGCCATAGATATTGACAACGAAAAAACTCGTTCAGATTGAAGAATGTCACCGTTCGGAGACTGTTACTGGTACATATTTTTCTTATTTTTATATCAACGTCGTTCTTCTGACAATCCGGAAAAGGACCTCGTTTTTTTTATCAGGTTTGCTAATTAACACGAGTTTGAACTACGCAGTAAATTGCTGTTGTACTTGAGATGCTAGGAGTGGTAGAAAATACTTCATTATAACGATAATTACGTGAAACGGGAGTGTTAGAATTATGAAGACAATTTGAGACATCTTCATGATGATTGAGCGAGGATTGAAGCAAGGAAGAAGTTGAAGCTGTTACATATTATAAATCAATAGTTATGCAATCTCTGTATTGATTGCGTTCAATGCAATTTTATATTTGTTCAATGCAATACTGTGAGATTTTGTATAATGATATAGGAGCATAATATATAGCCAATACGCTGTGATGACATATTGCGAATTAGTTCATAAGATACATAAAGTAATCGGTGTAATTGAGTTGTAATGAATCGGTTGTCGCAACTCAATGATTGATCTATCGAATATATCATTTGAAGATCAGCTGGTGGCAGAATCGACGTGCAGATTCGACGTAAAAACGCAATACTCTTCGGCACCACGCCTCGGGGCTCGGTTTCAAGAGATGCCAGTTATTAAAATCGAGTATGTGTTGCGTCACACGCCGTGTCAGGGTATCTGGTGTCAACAGGTGTGGCGATAATGGACTCGGATTCAGTTGCCAGCATTTGCAGGTGCATCGTCACCTTGAGTCGGCATTGGGCGCCTAAAGGTCACGCGATTAATAAAAATGGATAAAATATAAACCGAAACCAATCCACGGGATTCGGCCATAAATAATCGCCATGAACGTTTGAGAAATTGGATTCGGCATGAGAGTGGTCAAGACTAACACCGTGGCTAAGGTTCGGCTCAAATCCGATTGCCAAATCGTGAATATAGAAAATCTTATAAAATAATTGGTTCATGGATATTATAGCAAAAAAAAATTGGTGAAATCCTATACTTGATACTATGCGTAAGATGTTAATTATTTAAGATAAATACAGTGCAATATGCATAGGTAGACATATGCAAATCAAAGTACATAAAGTGATGCAGAGTGTCATAAATAAACAAGTAAATTTGTTAAAATAGACATTTTAACATTGAACTAGATTTATATTGCTATATCAGTGTTTGGGTACTTGGTTTTAAAGGGGATTTAAAAGATTTCACAACATTTTTTTCCGAGATTCTGTATATTTAATCCATTTTTGCTCAGTGTTCCGATATTGGAACATTTTGTTTTTTATCACCACTCCAATATCCATTTACAAATAAAAAACTAAATTGCATCAGTCGATAACTGACAAGAGTGAGAAACGTCCGGTGCAGTAAATTTCATGTTTGTACTTATGGGAGTGAGCCGAGGGTTTCTAAAAGCATAATTTACAATCAACAAAAAATGACATTTGACAAGTAATATTAGTCAATTCGTTAAAACTCATTGCAAGAATTGAAAATGAAAATATCTCGTCTTGTCTCGTATATTTAAATGAAATTATCATTAATTTTGAGAAAAAAATCAGGCAAAAATGGAATATAAGATGTGTATCAATTGAGACCTATAAATATAGGAAATTGAGGCCTACTATGATTCTCTGAAACGCAAGAAGTGTCTGCAATGGTTTAAAAAAATAAAAATGAATAGGGAAATGGGTGTTTCATTATTTAAAGATGGTGTTATTCGATCAACTCTCTGATGTAGATACGAAGCTGATTCGTTTTTATGACTAATTGATGACATAATAGATGAGAAGTAGTTCTCAACCCTCACTAATAATACGAATCATCCTCCTTTGAGTATGTTGAGCTTTTTCTAAAATGATGCTTTATAAACAATCTAAATCTAGTAAGAACGTTATAGCGATATGAATAGCGAAGAACTTGAATCGTAGGATTTTAGATCAAAAATAATTCAGAGAACTCTTCAACACGACCAAATAACAACAGAAAAATATTATATCAACTACATTTAATTATTCTGGGCGATATACAAGACTAGGACGTGAAAGACCAAGAAAGATTTGGCTGAAGAATATACAGCGATGGTTTGGAGGAAGTATCACTTCCTTGTGCAGAGTAGCAAATAACAAAGATCCAAGGAAGAATCCTTGAACCCCTGAGAGTCGAAGAGTACAGATTCGAGGCCGTCCAGGAATTGACATATCTCGGCTCACTTATTAAAAATAATAATGAAACCAATTTGGAAGTACGAAGAAGAACCATGCTGGAAACCGGTGCTACTTTGGACTTCATCAGCACCTACTGTCGAGATTCCTCTCAAGAAAGACTAGTGTCATCAGGCCCATCCTAGCATATGGGTCTGAATGTTGGGCTTTGATAAAACAAGATGAGCGACAACTAGATATCCTGGTGAGAAAGATTCTGATACGAATATTTGGAGCTGTATTTGAAGACGGGGAATGGCGTATTCGAAGCCGCCGAAAAGGATTATGATTAACAAACCTTCCTCTCTTCGGTGGAAAGGAAGGGCGAGGCTGAGGTGGCTCGACTGGATGAGGCCAGAGCTCTACAATAGAGCTGTTGCGCCTATGATGATGAAAATCAACGGTTTTTTCCAAAAATGGAATTAAAAATTGCGTACGAGTAAGCTGGAGATAAAAATAACTCGATCTACTTGAAAATGAAAAAGTGTGGACAAAAAGTTCGTGCATCGAGTGCAATAAAAATGTAATCATTCTGAAACGGGAATGAATTCGCTTCGTCATTGTTAAAAGCAGTGGCGGATGTGATCGGAAGATTTATTAAAATCGTATCGTTTCATGTTTATTATTCTCCACAGATTGTTTGAAGTATACTATATTTATTGATTACAAGCGGCGTAGCAATCATTCTAGTAGAAACGTGATGGCGTGATATAAACAAATCATGAACACATTGGTTGCTTTGCGTCCTCATCAACGTGTGACGTTGAAGAGGACGTCGTCTATGACGTTATTCCCTCCTTTATCATTTAAGCACGAACTGTATGGCCACACCTTATACATGCACGTATTTTTATTAAATTCAAGGGATCTATAACCTGAGACACATTCCTTAATGAAGTGATGAAAAGTGATTTTAGCTCATAAATAATTCAAAAGAAATCCTCGTTCAAAGGAAATTTATGGCATATTTTCAGGCCATCAAAATACTTGGTTGTAAAATGCGTTGTTTATCATCAAAACGTTTTTATTGGGATTGGAATTTTAATGTATTCACTGCTACATGTGAGATGAACTGTCGGAATGTCACAATGCGTGATACGTTAAAGGAAGTCATTAATTTTCAAAGAGAGCAGTAAAAAAAAGAAAATATCTGCGTTTTTTCGAACAATGCTCGAAATTCACACACGCTGACCTCTGCCCTCACAGATTGTGTTTCCGCTTCTTTAGAAATTTGTCCCATGAAAGCCTAAACGAGCCGTTTTCACCTGCGTTCTTCACAAACACGGTCAAGGGATGTCAACATTACTATATTTGTCGACGTCGCTTTCAAACGGCTTCCATAACATTGTTTGTATATCTATCACGTCCGCGGTCTTTGGGATGTTTATACTAGTTTGACCGCACATACATACGGATATATAGAGAAGACGAGACCCAAAGCGATGACCAGAATTGTGGAATTGGAAAATGTACGAAGATTCAACGTATGTAAATGGACGTTGGCCGCATTAGCCATAGGTGCCACTGAGGTGGCGAATGAATAAATCACAATGGCTGTATACGTTGCCACCTTGTCCTCGATCAGGTTTTTCTATCACTTCCTTTGGCTGCCATTAGAGATGGTGACAAGTTGACAATAATTATCGCTGATGGTGGCAGTCACGCGAATTTGCACCACGGTCGTTGACAGTGGTGCAAAAACAATAGATTTTTAATGGTTTTTGTTGGTAAATCCAGAAAAAGATAACAACACAGCAATTTCCAAAATCATTTGCAAGTTTTCGATCCCACTTCTTTGAAAAAAATGCTTCATTGTATCGACCCTTAGCTCCATACAATAAAGTTCGATCCGTCACAGCGGTTCGAAAATATTCGAGTCATCCGAAGGGGGTCTAACTGAGACCCCAAGCATTTCAAGTCAATATATTAATGAATTATTCATGCTTATTCTAAAAAAAAAGTTATTTCTAATATGCTTCATAATTTGGTTGATATTTTAGATTTTCCTGACTGATTTCGCCGACTGCCAACCATCGAGTTTTAGCGGTACATATCACTAATACGTGTCACTCGCACTTTGCACATCGTACCGGACGCGAGCGAGAAAAATCATCGCGCCCGTAGAAACAGAAGCGAATATTGTTGTTTCTTTCGCAATTCTTGACAATAAAAGACAATAATTATTTATAATATTTATTCTTTAGACATTTTTAGACAAATACAATAAAGTATTCCCCTTCGTATACATCATTCATACGTACTAGGGATTTTTACAATCTTTGAATCACTTCTGGAACGCAATTTTCAATATTGTATATCCTCAATATTGCCAAAACACCGCCTTTTTTTATTGGGAATAAGACGAAGTCACCGACGGTTATGTGTGGCAAATACGGAGGCCGTAGTCTTATAATAGTGTAGTTTTTAGCCAAATTAAAAAATGTAAACACGTAAAATCTTTGCGACAGATCATCCGTTCATGTCGTCATTCTTTATCATTTTTAGACAAATTCAAAATGTTTGTGACATGTAGGATTTATATTAAAAGAGTTATTCGAGTAAGATAAACAACTTGGGGTCCCTAATATACCCCATCGGCACAACTAGGTTAACTTCTGAATTGTTTATCCCTACAAAAACGGGTCGGGGGCCTCATAATTATTATTAATTATTATTACAAAAATTTCGCTCTAACTACAAAGAAGTTCACATATTTCTTCGCTCATCTTTATTATCATGGAATGGATCATTCTACGTCCAAAACCGTGGAGATGCGAGTTTCGGCAATTATTATTCATTGGATAATCAAGAATTCGACTCAACCATGGATTTTTATACGTCATTATTGATTTTGAAGGAGTGTGATTGGAATCATTACAGAAAAATATATGAAGAACCCTCCCATAGCGCCGAAATAAGGATCACGCTATAGAAGATTAGGCACCTATACAAACTTTTAGGGTAGGTTTTATTTAATTGTTTTTTGTAAATTCATATATCTTAAATGATCTTGTTCTATTTTTAGTTTGTTAACGCCCCTGTGTTATATTTTGTTGTCAACTAAAGGGCATTGGACCTTTATTTCGCATCTATATTTACGAAATAAGTAAATGTGACCTTGAAAATTAGGAAGCACTATAAAAGGGACGGCCTTACAAGCTGCTCTATAGCAGAGAGCGCTATAGAGGGGCGACTGTACAAAAATACACAATTGTCTGTAGTTTAGACACAAGATTTTTGCTCCAACTAATATAATAAATATCGATCTTGATTGATAGGTAATTCAGATTAGCCGAAGAATCATCTGGGTATGAATATAGGTACTGAAAGAATCTTAGGGGGCAATAATGGAGAAAATAAATAAAAAATATTGTATTAAATATACAGAGTGGATGCTAGAAATTTATTTATATTAAGAGCATTCAGGATCTAATATGATTAACACCATTATTCACATTATTGTTGTATTTAATTACGATTTTTACGATTTTTTAAAAGAATTTATCCCACATTTTATGATGTATTATTATTCAAAGTAAACCATTACAAATTCATTAACGGTTTTGTAATTAAAATGTAACGTATGTACATATATTTTAATATATATAAAGTTTTTAAACATTTGTGATAATCTATCTGCAATGCTAAACATATTTTTAAGCGTTCAGATGGAATATAATTTAATATTTACTTAGTAAGCGAATAATATATGTACAAATAAATGATAAGATAATATTTGACCTTAGAAAACGAAAAGAGATTATTTTTCGTGTTCATTTACTCTTCATCTAACAAATAGTTGATAAGATTTCGGTTCGCAGAAATAATGATTATATATAGACGTGTTTTAGTACTTTTGAAAAATTTGAGGTTATGTCAGATTCAATGCAACAAGTGGATCATGGCCGTTTGTTTACAATTCACAATACTGATTCGAATTCAATTTTAAAGTAACGCGTTATCACGCCATGACTCAATACGTGAGATTATCAATTTAGAACAAAACACAAATAAGATTTATAAGCGTGACAAACAATGCAAACGGAATTGACGTCTATTTGAATCGAGACGCGAGTTTTTTTTTGGCCGTAACACCAAACGATGCGGCCTTGTTTTTTTGTTACAGAAATGCATTTTCCATCAAATATGAATATGTCGGAATGTTTTACCTTTGCAATCGGAATGATGGCAACCGCAGGTACGGGACAGGTAGCCTAGTGGGCCGCAGCCACCTGCCGCAGGTACGCAGCAGCTAATGATCCCATTTGTATTCACCAGGACCGGCGCTCGTCTCTCTCGACTTTTTTGAGATTCAGCTGACACTCGCGAGCGAGGAGCGGGCCGGAAAGTGGCCGTTACCGGTTTCTCGCGACGAGAAACACGGATATCGGAAGCGGGACACTTGCCGCAAAAAAATGATTAAACCTTTAATGCCCCCGTCAGGACAACAAAAAATGTATTGTACATTATCCTTGGACAACTTTCACGAGACCACTCACTTTATTCTATACACAACGGTGGCTTGTCAAGTGCAACAAATAATTAATTGCGTTCCCGTCGTCCTCGGCTGCGAGTGTTTGACGATTTTTTATGCGTTGGCAGCACTGATCGCTTTGAACACACTTTGCCGCTCTTTGATTTTTGACACAAGAGCGCGTTTACACATGCACAATTTTTATTATAATCATACGATTTAAATGGAGATATATAATCGGGAATAATGACGTAATTAAAAATCAGGATCACACATTATTCTCGTTATAATAAATCACTTTGAATAAGTATATCGACGAATCGTTCATACATAACACGGAGAATACCTCAATCGGCAACGGCCCGAGCCGAACTGTTGCTGCTGTTGCGCTAGTGGCGGTCGGTTTTCTACGCCAGGGCTCGTAAACCAGCGCCTAGCGAACCAACAATAAACATTTTAAAAAAAATGTTTCATACTTCTTTAATAATTGTATAATTTTAAATAAAATCTGAGTAAATCGAGGCAAGTATAAATATCTAATAATAAATAAATATTTAAAATTTCGAAATGGATGCTTAAAAAAATGTAACGAATTAATATAAAAAAAACGCAGCATCGTTTTAAATCAAAGCAAAGTTTTAAATCTAAATCCCCGATATATTTTTTAAAATGATTTTTACCACAATTGGTCTTGATATTGTAAAAAAATGATTAAGTTGAACGCCATTTTATAGCATATGCATCTCTAATCATACTAATTGAGTAAAATAATATTTCATAATGAATCATTATTTTGATATATACCAAAATATGTCAACAAAAGCTAAAAAAAGTTATTTATTTGTTATTATTAGATTAAAAATTGTTTGATTCGACTGTATAAGTCTAATTGTCACACTATGCTTTTGTTTGTACAATTGCACCTGACGTATTTTGACGTTGATAGCCATATTGAACACTTACTTTACTATAGACTGTCGAAAAGAATTCTAAAGGCAGTGCTCTTTACTTGTCTAAAAACGAGAAATGGGGAATGAGGAATGCCTTCCTGATTTAAAAATGCCTTTCCATTTCATATCATTATTTTTTTAACCGTATATGTAATTTCAATTCTTTTAATAAATCGATTAATAACTTTCGGTTTGATTCCTTTTTAAAGCAAAATTGGCTAAAAATATGTCAAATATGTCAACTTCTCCATGGGATTTTATTAAAAATTTACATATATATTTTGTATAAATCCACAACAGCATAAATAAAAAAATAATGTAAACGCCGAGTATAAAATTATGAAAATCATTGAAAAACAAAGATGCGATACGATGTGTCAAATCATGCTTGCAAAATTTTGATAAAAATATATAATTACTTAACATACTTTGCAAATTTCATGCCATTTAAGCATATAATATCAATTTTTCAAGTGTAACGGATAAACATATGTATTTTATTCGATATATCTATTAACCGTATTGATTTTGTTAAATGCGTATTCGATAATCGGGCTAATAACTGTATTGATGGATTGGTTTTTTTTAAATTAGGGTCGATTCTAATAACCAGATCTGGGATAATTTGCGATTTGATTGAATCGTCAAATTTGGCGCAAACGTGGGATCTGAACCCACGCTGAGCTATTTTTTTCACAACATCCGTATCTCTAAATAGATGTCAACAATCTTTAAAAATAATCAGCACATATATTTTTATCTTGTACACTATTAGTATTAGAAATCATTACAATATTTATGCGTATAAATAACCATGTCTTTAAATTAGTGACCTTGTGTTATTACATTTGAATGATTAAAGATAATTGAATGTCAATTTACTAATCGATTTATGATTGATTGACAATATTAATCATTATATAGTGATAGGTAAGTATTTTTTTTAATAATATTTATTTTTTAAATTTGCCGTGTTTTCCTCGCATAATAAATATCTTTTGATTTAAGCGCATATTGTTTAATATGATTCTGTCAGTTGTTTTGCGATTTCGATAAACACCTAGCATTCCATTACGATGATTATTTCACCTTATGAAGAATGGGAGTAATGAATGTTTAATCATCGCGTAAAAAAACAACTGCTAAATTGTATTTATCTTAAAAAATCGGTATCTAGGGCGCTCTCGTGCAATTATGAAATGAAATTAGTATATATATTTTTTCAAACATTAAGCAACGCCTGTTAAAAATTAAGAAAACCTAAATGGGTTATTATGTTTACGGATTGTCCAATTATTGGTTCGATGAGATGGATGTTGACCGGATTCTGTGCCATTGTATCCACGAACACGCTCAATATATTCAGAGGTCAACGCCATGACATTGATATTTGCAAAATCGTTCGGCAAGAAAGTGATTTCGTGAAAGTTGGCTGTTAAGACATATTTTTTAATAACGATCGGAAACACCTTGTACTAATATGCAGGCGGAAAATGAAATAGAAATCTGCGTACCTTATTAAGATAAATCGTTAATTTAAATGTTTCATATACCTGCGGGAGCAACTGACAAGCGGTTAAATCCGATCCAGTGTTGCCAACGCACAAAATTAAACCGACCAATTAGAAATTTATTTATTGTTGTCAATAATGATACTGTCTAATCATGATCAATTAAGATAAATCGAGATATTCTAAAACTACGGCGATTCTTTGAATGGAAGTGGAATTGGTCGAATGTTATTTTTAAAACAGTTGTTAAGATCTTACGTTTGTTTTTAGATAAAATTTCTGACGTACAATCGCAACACCCGTAATAAAATTTCAATTATGATTAATTGATATGACGTATCAACATCTTAAATTTTTAATTTGCTAAGTAAACATACATGTTTCCCGATTTGCGCAATTCTACAATATTAAATAAATGTTATATGACATATATCATTAAATAAATACTATTCCTTAATATATAAAACGTCATTTTGTCCCAATGCGAATTTAAGGAACATTAGATTTTAAAATGGAAGTAAAGCTACGATACAATATCGATGGGAATGCTAACAGATGAACGTAGCATTAGCTATAAAACAATAAATAGGAGGATGGTGAAGATTATAACATCTCCAGTGCATGTTCAATTTGACCATTCAGAGGATTTAGAGACGCCCAAGTGTACCTTCTATTCGATATTACTCTGGAAAAGGTAATAAGGGCCATTGGTGTGAAGTGTACTGGCATCATTAGGTCACTACAACTTTTGGTTTATGAGAAAGACATCGACATTGTGTCAAGATCTTAAAAGGTTCATAAGGATGTATGTCAGCTGTTAATGCAAGCAGCATTGGACATAGAATCATTAAAATTAAAATAAAATACATGTTAGCCAGACTTCGATGAGCTTGTCTCGTCTTAAGTATACTGAACAGCCAATCAACGATGAAGATAATAACCAAAGAGTCTTCCTGTCCTCGAAGGAAGAAAAAATAAGACTGAAGTGACTGGACTATGAAATATGTTTTAACTTATCAATATGACGCGTAAATGACACGCGCACTCGGGGATATCCCGTCGCAGACTAAGGACACGCCGCCGGTAGTCCGACAGCCAAGTCCTCGCCGCGCGTGTCAATCGCATGGTTTCATTCGCACTCGGCACATCGTACCATATGCGAGCGAGAAAAAACATGGCGCCAAATAGTTTTTTTTGCAAAAAATCGAAGATAGAATTCAAGATATCGCCGAAGAAAACTCGCAAAATAAGGATATTTCACCAAAATTCTCTGATTTAACGATTTTTAGTAGCGATGAAGAAGAAATTATGAGTTTTTTTGTAAAGGTTTAGGAAACTAAACATAATTTTGTTAGATATCAATAAATCTCAATTTCACATAACACGAATACACGTAGTACTTCATCATTTAGGAATCTTAACACCGTGTTATACGAGGGCAACTTGTACTAAATAAATAAATTAAATAAAAAAATAATATGTTTTATTTTCCATGTGCAGTTCTGCGGTTTTTATGCGTTAAACACATTTATCTAATTTTAATGAACATTTTATGCGGGTTTTATGACAAATATTGTGATATCATTTCAATGACATACATATGTCCCTTTATATCATGCAATTCAATGTTTATATTAAAATTTTAATATAATAGAATATTTTGTTTTCATAACTAATGCAATAAAGCTTAAATTATTACTCAAATAGTAGTAAAAAAATATGCTTAATTTTTATTTCATTTTATAATGATTATACCCATATACTCTTAGAAAAATAAGTGATAATGGCTATTTTTAATACTAATTTCGTTTAATTACTGTAAAGACACACTCTGCCATTGTACTGACAAATCAGCAACGGCATCTCAGTGTTGCTAACTTTATTGAAGTAAACGTCAACATACTATTTTAACCCATCCGTCACGTCGGCTTGAAAACAACCGCGTCGTCCGAAGGGGATCTCTCAAAGACCTCAAACATTTCAAGTTAAGATATTGATGAATTCTTCATCAATATCTAGAAATTTGATAAAAAAATGGATTATTCTAAGAATTAAAATAGTTATTTATGATATGCTCCACAATTTGGTCGATATTTTTTATTTTTTTAACTGAGCTCTCGCAGCACGTGTCACTCGTACGGTTCATTCGTAATTGCATATCGTACCGGATACGAGCGAGAAAAATCATCGCGCCTATGGCAACAGAAACGAATACTGTTGGTTTTTTTTCGCAATTGCAGACAATGTAGGATTATTTTTAATATTTATTCATTAATCTTTTTTAGACAAATACGAAGAGTTTGTGATACGTAGGATTTATATTATATAACCTAGCCGTACCCATGGGGTCTATTTAGGACCCCAAGTTTTTGATTTTTCTTGAATAACTTTTTTAATATAAATCCTACATGTCTAAAAAGTTTAAATAATAAATATTAATAATCATTGACCTTAATTGTCTGCAATATCGAAAAAAACAACAGTATGTATTATTGTTTTACAATAGCACGTGTGCGATGTTTTTTTCTCGCTCCGTACCGGATGTGAGCGAGATTGTGCAATATTGTGCTGTGCCAGGGAAGAAACAGATCCGGTAGCTGTGCTTCTGTATCTTCACATCGCATTAATTAATAGAAAAAATCAAAGTTTGATTGATATATTGTATTTTTCTACGAATCCCCCTGTAATTTTTCTACGGACAACACAGGGATTCAGAATATCTATTTATCACCTCCCAACCCCTACCAGGGGGGGGGGGGTTAGCCACCAAGAATTTATCAGAAATGAAACACAACTATCTACCATACCATTAAAATCGATGGTCAGCATTTCATTACATTTTTATACAAAACAGTGTAAAAATATGTACATGTTGGTGTACACATATCCTTGTGTGCATAAATAAATCTGGTCTCTAACGGATTTCTCACCACAGAGCCAGTATACCCTGGGAAGGAAAACACTAATTTGTTGACCAATAATTGGTCTAGTCTCGATACTTTCGCTCCTCTTCCTACTTCCTAGGGGACCCCTCTCTGAGGAGGTCTTTCCCATGATGAAAGGATTGCTATTGCGCGACAGGGCTAATAATCACTTGCGACCGGCTACTTGAGACTCGTTTTGGGCAAATGTGCACGTGTATGCCTGTGTATATCTATATAGGTGTGTGTGTGTGATCGCTCGCTACTTGTCACTCGTGACTCGTTATAAGCAGATAACGCCTTAGAGAAGAGAACAAACGAATACCGAGACAAACCCCCTCCTACTTGCCTGGACACAGTCGAGGGTAAAACTGATACCAACATGAAGATGTACGTCCAATGCCAGCAATGGCCAAGAGAGGGAAACTTTACAAAACCGGCATACCAAGACGGCCTGGGTCCCCGCGGTATGGACACGAAAGGGAAGTCTCTACGTCACGTGTGAGACTCAGGTCTCTTTTGGCCTCGACTACCATGCGAGAGTTTGGTAAGGCCCATACCCTCAGCGATTGAGAGCCTTGTGGCTGTCAAATGATGATGATGATGATGATATATCATGAATAACTATTTTTATTCATAAAATATATATTTTTTTTTAATGTTTAGGTATTTTCGAAGATTTTTGGGGTCTATTTTCATATATTCATTTCATACATAATAGACCCCATAGACCGGCGGCGTTGGTTTCGAGCCGTCGTGACGATCGGTTAAAAGAATTATTCGAGAAAAATAAAAAAAACTTAGGGTCCACCATCGCCACGGCTTATTTCTGGAATTAAATAAAAAAATATCCGCGTAAAATTGTTTTAATTTTTTAAACCACAATGGTTTCAAGCAGTTACATTGTATGGCTAGTTGGCATCTTTCTACACCCATGCACAATTTGATATCGAACCGCTGCATCGGTTAAATGCAACAGCCATTACATAACAGCGGATAGTAGACAGTCCGGTTAACCGGTCTACTCGAGGGCAGATTACAGAATCCATGAGTTAACCAAACTGCTTTAACCCGGATAAATAGAAGTGGAATAGGGCAACGTTTAAAATATTAATATTAATACATGCACTCACAAATTAATTAGACGTTGTGCGCATGATCGACCGAAATTGGCCGGCCCACGTTTTTGAAAATCGACTCTAATTGCACAAATTTAAAATGTTGAGCTGCAACGCTGGACACGTTGCGGCAGGGTTAATTGATTATCAAGATATTTTTGCATGCGAGTGTGCCGTGAAAAAAATTACAATAGTTTTTTTTTTGTATCGGGATTTCTTATTACTACACCTTTCTTGAGTTTTTTTGTTTGTCTGACACACATTTTTTTTGCCGTACGGAACTTTTGATATTCGCACTATAAATTTTAAAAATGATTACAAGCACTTATGCTATTTGATGCCGGAGGGTAATCAAGTAATGTTTATAATTGCAGAATAATTTAACTAAAAAAAAAACCGCGGCGTCTGAATGATATATCAAAATAACTTTCAAGCTACTATGCAAGGTTAAAGAATATATTTTATCAAGAAAAATCGCTAAAATTAATTTATATAAAATAATCTAACTGTTAAATCACTTAGTGTTGCTCATTTTACCTAATTGTTTATATTTTTACTAATAATTCTTAATGTATATTTTTTTAGAATAGATGCTCTAAATTCAACACTTTTAGATAACAGAACAAATAATTTATAACTAAATCGAGTCGAGTGTTGTCGCGTGTCGATATTGGACGTGACGGCGATGGCGGTTGGGCACAAACATGATTTCAGATTCTACGGATCTATGAGGAGCCAGGCCGCTATCCAGGCCAATTCGGTGACGTGTGTGCAAAGGAGGTGCCTGTATAACCGGAACCCAACCCAAACCTGTCCAAACCGAACTATTATTGTTACAATCCGCGCATCGACTCCCGGGCTCATGGCTGGGGACCTGAACCGTATTCGAAGAGTCAAGATAACCTGGAGGACGACCGTCGCAGTCCTGGCATCAGGGTTGAGACGGACCTACCTGGAGACGCTGGACATCTCGTAGTGTCATCCAGGTGGCAAAGACTCGCCTCAGGGTTATATTAAATTTATACATGCCATCATCGTATTCTTTTCAATAATGCAATTTTATCAGGCACTTTACTGAATGCACTTTTTTATAACAGTTTTTTATAACAATGTAATTCTTATTAACAATGTATTTTAGAAATAATGCAATCTTTATTAAAATTTAATAAACATTTAAATACATTTTCCCAATTAATTACGTTTTTTTTTTTTCAGTTCCCTTCAAATATGCAAAAAAAACGCTTCCATTGCATTTGGCGGATTACCCCGACTTACGTTTTTCAAATTACAGTTGTTCTTCGTATCGTATTGAACGTACCTTACTGCAGACTATATTTCACAATTACGCTTTTTTTTTCGTTCTTCAAAATGTAATGCACACTGTATTTATAGTATCCCGAATTTACGTTTTTCCAGAATTACGTTTTTATGAGTTCTTCACAACATAAAAAACGGGTCTCCAAAGTATTTATTACCTTCGATTTAACTCCTGAATTACGCTTCCTCACTTATTACGTTTTTTTTTTTAATATTCCTCAAAACCGAAAAACGAGTTCCAATATATTTAGTACCTCGAAATTAAGTTTTCCTTATCATGTTTTTTTTTGTCAGTTCCTTTAGTTCAGAGAACGGGTTCCACTATATTTAGTACCGCGATTCTAATTCCGAATTTACATTTTCCACTTATTACGTTTTATTACCAGTATAAATTTGAAAATCACTTTCTGACGTTCAACATCGTACCGGATGCGAGTGAGAAAACATCGTTGAAAACCAGGAACTGTTATGCTGTAATTAGAGGGAAAACGTAAACTCGGGGTTAGGATTCGGGTACTAAATACTATGAAACCTGCTTTTTTACATTTTTGAAAGAACTGACAAAAAAAAACGTAATTAGTGGGAAAACGTAAATTCGGGGACTAAATACTATGGAACACGTTTTTTTACGTTTTTGAAGAAACAGGTAAAAAAAACGTAATTAGCGGGAAAACGTAAATTCGGGGTTAGATTCGGGGTACTACATACTATGGAATCCGTTTTTTACATTTTTGAAGGAACTGAAAAAAACGTAATTTGTGGGAAAACGTAAATTCGGGGTTCTCCATAAATACAGTGGAACGCGTTTTTTACATTTTTGAAGGAACTGAAAAAAACGTAATTTGTGGGAAAACGTAAATTCGGGGTTCTCCATAAATACAGTGAACGCGTTTTTGGCATTTTGAAGGAACTGGAAAAAAAACGTAATTAGTGTGTGGGAAAATGTATTTAAATGTTTTATTAAATTTTTAATAAGGTGCATTTGATTTTTAAAAAGGTGCATTTGATTTGTAAAAAGGTGCATTTGATTTATAAAAAGGTGCTTTTGATTTATAAAAAGGTGCATTTGATTTATAAAAAGGTGCTTTTGATTTATAAAAAGGTGCATTTGATTTGAAGAAAGGTGCATTTGACGTGAAAAAACTGTATCAGTGTGGAAAGAATTACAGTTTTCTGCATCAAGTTTGACTTAAGCTCTTCAGCAGTCAAATCATTATAATAATGCATGAGTGTGGAATGTTTTTCTCGATAGTTTTGCAATACTGATGTTAACGTATCATGGTCATGACCTTGTTTTATATAAGGACTAATACTTATCTCTGATGATGAAGTTGAAGACAGGATTGGATTAATTGGAGGTAGCTCACTCTTGATCATTTTTAAGTGGAGAATTAAAGCTCGATAAAGGAAGAACACAGTAGATATCGAAAAAAATGCAAAATCCATTTTTTATTATTTAATACAGGAAATGGAAATATGATCTCAGACGATTAATATCTTCTTTCTTTTCATTTAATTTTCCTATATTGTTCTTCGTGCTTTCTTGAGGTTTAACTATTCTAGATATCTAGAATCGGTCCATTTCCAAACTTTGTAGAGACACGACAGCTTCATACCATAAAACCATCGTTTGCTTTATATTTTTTCTCCATAATACACCGCGGAAGGCTATACTTCAGATCCAGAATGATGTAACCAAAGGGATTGTACAATGTTTAACGGTGTCCAGAAACTCCTGCTCCTTGTTATTCTTGTTGAAGTATGATGAAGTGGTTAAATTATTATTTCCCAAGTCCATGAAGTATATTCTTTTTCTTCTTCACGGGCCTTGTCTGTTTTGGGACGTAGGCGATCTACTGGTCCTTGTTTTATCTTCATACATTTGGCGAATTTAAACTAGATGAAACATTTCTGAAGCTCCCAATTCGGTCCAGTTGAGAATGTTGAGAAACCACGACAGTTTCTTTTTTTCAACCACCGTTAACCATCCACTTTTCCCTTTATGATGACATGCAGAAGGTGACACTTTGGTCTAAGAAGCTCTTCTTAATTGAATCTTCATTTAATGGAATCTTCATATTTTTTCGGTAGCACCACATTTCAAACGTTTCCAGTTCGTTACTGATTGCTAACAGCACCGCATAGTTCCAATACGGATCTTCAAGGAGATGAAAGCATTTCTCGCCATCTCAATTTTTTCACACGTTTTTTTTCTTCAGATTTTATTGCAAAATGGGGTAAGTGTTAGATGGTATATTGCACTACTGTTATGCAAATTCGAATACTAAATCGAAGGACAATTGTGTGGACATGTGTTAAGTATTGACTCACCGTGGAATTCTAGGTAGATCGGCATTCACCTATAGCACTTCATCTGACATTAAATATGTACATATTGGTAATGAAACGAAGTGGGATCGATGAATAATCAAGTCATTATAAAAATGATAAATCTACCGACTAGCATTCTTCAACACAGATCATCCATAAGCAGTGGCGACTCGTGGGTAAAATATTAGGGGGTGCTGTGGAAGATTACAAATTAAAAAAAGTGACTCAGTAAGGACGGCGCGGGATCCCCCCCCCACCCCGCTGCCGTCCCGCATCTATTCAATACACGACGCTGGTAGCGCTGACGAGCAGACAGCGCTCCTGCTCTACACCTCGCGGCGGTATAATCAATAAAGGCACACATATATTAATATATAAAAATATATCTTTCCATAATTTGCTTGGAGGTGCTGCAGCTCCGCTGTGTATATAGACGAGCTGCTCTTGTCTATAAGTATGAGTTTAAGGAATGCAATTTTGTTAAATATTTAAAAGGCGTTCAATACGGAGAAGTGATTGCAGAATGATTATTGGAGAGTTGATTATCTTTCACAATTTTGGGACATAACACCACCTGAATAAGTTTTGTTGATCTTTCCAAGAATCGATTAAAGCCCAAGGTATATCAGTCCGATTGGCCGTCGTCGCGATGTGGTCATTCATGAATCAGTAGTGGCTCGATTCCGTGAAGTTGTTCGGCAATGGAAAGGTCGTCTCTCAGAGTGGCGATATGCAGAAGAAGAGGGAGAGGAGCACGCGGAATGTCGTGCCACTTTGTACCGGGCGTGTGCCCTCGGGCGCGAGAAGCAGTCTCGCGTCTTCTTCAGCTCTTGCACCTCGCCAACTTCGCGCTACGTCACCAGCGTGATTTTCTTGTTTTCTTCACTTTTTCCGCGGCGAGTTGCAATACGGCGGTCGCGGTTCAAATCCAGCTCCCCGGGTCAATTAACGAAATCTGTCGAAGCGTGCGATGCGCGATCTTCGAATCTGGTACAGACAGTTCGAAGCGCACTCTATCCATTACAGAAACAATAGATAAGTGGCCGATGAAAAAAAAGTAAATTTGCTTCTCACGAACTTGAATACATTAATTGCTTGCAATTTCTTTTCGTGGCGTATTGCATCCATATCCACTCTGTATGAATCGTTAACGATTTTATAATCATTAATCTTTGAACATGGGAACATTATGTGTGAGACGCTCGTACGTCAATATTTCGATTGTGCTACGGCCAAGATTAATTGGATGCGCTACAAACTTACTTATTATTTTATTCCACACAAGGATCGTTATTTCTTGTTGATTTTTTTAACGTAATCAACGTTGAATATCATCAAATGTTTATGCAACTTGGCTATAATTGAAAGTCTTATATAATAACAGCCATTTGTGTTTATGAGACATAAGATAAGACGTATTACTTTAATGGGAAATAATGATGAGTACTTAATTTTTAAGCGAATAAGATTTGGAAGAGCTAAAACATCTTGATAATCAACAAGGAAGGAGATCTGAACCATCAAGGCGAAGATTGGACGTCTTCAAGATTTGACCAGTGTCATGGCTTATAGATAACACACTATCAGTTTGATAATGTAAGTTAATCGCTACTGAGCTAGGTATAGTACCTGGATAGGTTAATCTTCCGGCAAAAAATCTATGAAATCTGACTATTGGGAAGGTGTGAATCTTTATGGAACCTTTTTATGGACGAATATCGATTTTTTTTTGTCTTGTAGTTGAGTGTTATCGCGTGTCAGTATCGACGTGGCCGAGATCGCAGTTGAGCGCAATCATGATTCCGTGGATTCTACGGATCTGTGGAGCCCAGGCCGCTATCCGTGCCAATTTGATAACGTAGGTGCTGCCAGAAGTGCCCGTAGCATTCAATAGGACCGCAAATTAAATACGAATTGGTCCTAGCCACGTCCGATTATTATTGTTATAATCCACGCGTTGACAGCTCAGCTTCCGGGCTTACAGCTGGCGACCTAATCCGTATTGGAAGAGCCTAGTTAACCTGAAAGACAACCATCGCAATTCTGGCATCAGGGTTGAAACGGACGTACCTCTGCTGGTGCTTGGGAGGTGGATAGAAGAAGCATGTAATTAATAATAAATAATAAAAGATTTGACCGTCGTCAAACAGTAAAAATAAAAGAAGAAATAATTAAATAAAATAAGTATTCTCAAAAGATCAAAAGAGCTGTCCGCTGTGGCATTCAGTTGAAGAGACATCATCGTCACATCCCTAAGATATAAGACAAATATCACGACTGCCACGGCAGATGAATGGATTCATTGTAAAATAAAATTAATATTTGAAAGAGAATATTTACAGTTTTAAATATTTTTTAACACTCTAAATGATGTGTTAAAAACAACGATGTATCGTTGTGTTTGATATCAGAGAAAACCGCTGTTCGTCTCGTTCGACTCTTATATGTTCGACTCTTATATGTTAATGAAAGCGAAAAGTTCTAAAACACAGCATATAGACAGCCAGTTTTAAAATAACACATCTTTTTAATATAAATTCAGTATAATTTATAAACATTATTTGTTCTAGTACATAAGGGTATGGTCGAAAATATCGCACTTAGAATGAAACATTTAAAGCAGTGCCAAATTTTATTTTTTGACCTCTGAACAACTGACGTCGTTTTTGGTATTAAAGAAAGACATCGACATCCGAAATGTTAAGGCAAATTCATTTTTCCATTTGCCACCGTTTTCATCTAATCTAAGACCATTTTCATCTAAATTAAGCTCATGTCACACTCTGTATTTTTTTTTAATCATTTTTAGATTTTAGATGATACTCAATTATGTAAGGCTTTTCTGGACATTGGAATTTTAGGGATTTTCAAAATTATTCTAATAGGAGTTAGCGTCAGGAACTATTTTTTTTCAGAATTCTTCTCTCCAGGATCTCTAGTTATCATTCATCTTGTTTTGTCAAAGCCCAACATTCAGTTCAGTATGTTATTGGACTATTTTGTATTGGACTCGTTGATCCTTAGTCCCATGCCAGTTGCCGCTCTCATGATTAACTGACATGCATCCTTAAAAGCCGACCGAGATCTGGCCACAATGTCTATGTCGTCCGCATAAGCAAGAAGCTCCACCGATTTATTAAGAATGACATTCATTCATGCATATAGTAAGAATTTGTTTGGACCTTTTGGCTGCTAGGCTGTGTCGATAGAACAAAATATAACGATATATCGTCGTTCAGCAGTCAAAGGATTAACCTTCTATTTTTCAACCACGATTGTTTCCGTATAAAGATATGCTAAACTGTAGATGTTATAATAATATAAAAAAATAAAACACATATAGGCAACCTCTGGCCAGCGAGCCGGATCCGATCCTTTGGCTCATTTGGTCTGGTCCTGATCTATCTCAAAGCCGCAGATTTGGGTAAATTTCTCCGTTAAAACAATACTTTTTGAAGCAAGTATTTACTTACGATGTCAATTAGTGAAGGATAATTAAGTTGCAAGTTAAATTGTCCGGAAAAGAAAAAAAGACTTAAGAAAGACAAGAAGATGACATTTTTTTGTCCAAACGTACTGTTGTCCGTTGAGTAGAAATGTTGGTTGATTATATCAAAACAAGTTTGAAAGAAAGGATTACTAGATTTTTAGTAATTTCTAATACTTTAGGTGAAAGTATAATTGTCTCTGAAAGCAATCATCCTGTGTCTCGAAAAAATACGATACTGTAAATAGGATACCGCGTTCAAACTTTTGGGATTTTCCATTAAATGTACGATAAATTATGTAAAAAGCCAAAACGACTTCGACTTCTTTTAGTTTAGGAATTATTAATATTTTCAATGTTTTTTTTGACTCCTTCATAGTTTCATTTTTCGAGATAAAATAAGATTGCTTTTCAGAATTGACATACAAAAGGATTATTGATCTTTAGCCATATTCGAAGCTTTGGGCTTATAAGATGACTACACTGATGAAGTCATCTTACAGATCCATTCGGTTATTGTTGCATTACTATCAATTAAAAGAAGTTTGAATTCATTTAATATTATTTTATTCTATTCAAAAATTTAGTTCTGACACGGAGATAAAATAATAGCTTGATTCCAAAACTAGGTAAAGTATTGCTCATAGCTGATTTTAAACATAATCCTTGGTATATTAATTCTTCAAATTTGTTTTAATTGCGTTCATCCTTTACATGTTTAAAGTTATAATATTTAATCTAATCTAAAAAAAACATTTTTTTAAATTCAGTGTCGATTTTTGATATTTTTTTAGTTAAGTCAAAAGATATCTTTTCATACACACACATTATTTAAAAATAGAGGGATAGACGGGCGCCTCTCAAACTATGATGACACTTGAAACCACGTTATTCCATTGAGCGCGTGCAAGTATCTATCGCAAAGTTGACTTGACATTGAAAATGAAAAATATAGATATATTATTTTTTATATAGGAGACGAATGACGTAACCAATCAGCATGTAATTCTACAAATAACAGAATTTTGAAAAAATGCTAGTTGTCACCTTATTCGCGGCACACATACAATTCTATTTCGCAATTTCGATTTTTGATTTTTGTTAGCTGATGTATTTATTATATTTAGTTTAATCGTGATTTTATGATCATGTGAAATTAACAAAAAAATCGTAAAATATTGATATTAAATAAAGCGAATTAAACTATAATATGAGTTAATTATTTTAATTACCTTTTGTTATAGAAAAAAATATGCGATTCATTCCGTTTAACAATGATCGCATTAATTGCCTCGATTATCCTCGACATCGGATTCTATACGTGCAGTTTCCTTATAAAACAATTATCTGCATTATCTCTGTATAAAATGTGATAATTTTACTTTCTAAAAATATAAAAAAATAATAATTTTCCAATTAAAAGAGTGAAAATGTGGACTGCAACAGCAATTTTACAATGTCCAACGCGTAGCCAGAGAAATTCCGTGTTTGTTGTACGAATTGCTGAAGACCATGCACATTGTGTACGTGATACTGTTACAATAATTTAGAAAACGAGTAGCACTGTTTCGAGTAGGCCTAGATATTCATAATATTCCGTTGTATTCCGCGTAGATAAGACAATAGACGTCAATAATGAAGATTTAAAAATGTGCAGACAAGTGTGTCAGGGAACTATACTGATTTACTTTGATGCGGACGATGTGAACTGCTCGCGACAAATGACATCAACAGATCCACCCGAAATGGTACACGGTATATGCGATTCTGATTCATCATCTGACCCGTTGATTGATTTGGTCGTGAATGCCTCAGAATTGCCTTGATCGGGTATAATGAGTATATTTTTTAAGGTGTGTAAATCATATCCAGTTTACTCATCGCAGATATAGTGATTACCGGCCAAGGTTTTCATCCAATTTTCAGTGAGCATGATAAATGTGTTTTTTTTGTTGCATTAGCACTATTTAGCAACGAATTAACGATGTGATTGCCTTCCTTGTTTCGCGTAATTAAAATTTCAATATTTTATTCATCCGATGAAAGTAATGAAAATGTGTACGAATGAAAATAATTGAAATATGTGATTAATGCGATGTGAAAGTGTTTTGATGGCCAAGAAAAATGTATTGGCCAATGCATCATTTCATGTTCCACTTTATCGCAGATCATATGTGTATATATATAGCCTCTGTTATGCGTTTCATATTTTGTATTAGTATGTCTCTATATCTAAGGATGGTGACCATTTTTACGTTGCTAAGCACGGTGGGCTTCTTCAGGCCCTTATTTTTCAGAATAATCCAAAATTTTTCAGAGATATGTCATCTAGTACCTATATTAGAATTTAATCTTTATTTAAATTGTCAATGGAAACGAAATCAAGCTTTCCTAGTAACTTAAGTAATTTTGTAATATTTAGATAATCCTGTCTGTGAAAGTTATGGAAAGTATCTGCCTTATAAATTAGGACCTGGCTACAATATTTAATATTCATGGTAAAAAACGCACAGAATTTCCCTAAGAATAAGAATTTATCTGCCTTAAATAATAGATTATCCAGAAAGAATTCCAGTTTTTTACGTACTCTCGTTTGAGTTCCATTTCTGTCCAGACACGGTCAAGTAAAAATCTTTGTATGTTATTTTTTTGTTGTTGAGTTGTTCGTCTGCTTTAGTTAATTATATTGAGTGAATTAGTGCTGACTGAAATCAGAATTTTGTCTCTGACGATATATATCGGGTGATAAATCTGACGGATTTCTCACCACAGAGACAGTAAACCCCGGGAAGGAAAACCCTAATCTGATGACCAATAATTGGTTTAGTCTCGATACTTTCTCCCTTCTTCATTCTTTCTAGGGGACCCCTCTCTGCGGAGGTCTTTCCCATGATGAAAGGATTGCTATTGCGCGACAGGGCTAATAATCACTTGCGACCGGCTACTTGAGACTCGTTTTGGGAAAATGTGGACGTGTATGCATGTGTATATCTATATAGGTGTGTGTGTGTGTGTGTGTGATCGCTCGCTACTTGTCACTCGTGACTCGTTATAAGCAGATAACGCCTTAGAGAAGAGAACAAACGAATACCGAGACAAACCCCCTCCTACTTGCCTGGACACAGTCGAGAGGGTAAAATCCGATATAACATGGTAGAAGATAAACGTCTAATGCCAGCAATGGCTAAGAGAGGGAAACTCTTTACAAAAAACCGCATACCAAGACGGCTTGGGTCACGACACGGACACGAAATGCTGTGAGTCAGTACGCTGCACCGAGTCGCAGCCCGCCAAGGCGATTAGCAACGAGACCCCCCCCACACCCTGCTACCAACCCGCACCCATCCAATACACGACGCCGGCAGCGCTGACAAGCAGGCACCCTGATTATAACTAAGATTCGCATTTTCAACATTGATAACATATGAACATTTAAAAAGCCTCGGCAAAGTAAGGAGGATCGATATTTGGATGCCACATGAACTAGCCAAGCATACTTAAGAATAACGGAAGGACATTTGCTGATTTTTGTTTATTAGTAAAAGATCTCGGCCTTTATTTGTAGCGAATTGTAACTTGAGACAAAAAAATTGCAGTTGAGAAAAAAAGCAACGAACTTCCAATAAAAAACACCAATTCCAACTTTAAAACCAAGATATCATCGGTAAGTTATTTTATTCATTAGGTAAAATATGAGTGGAGCTATTTATCATAAAATATTAAAATCAGTGAAACCATAAAACATTTAATTAGAATCTGATAAAAAAAATTCTGAATCTATTGAATAGAAAAAAAATTATTTTTCACAAAAATAAAATCAGCAACGTAAAAAAATTTAAAAAAACAGAATGTCCTTCAGATTATTGCCTGTTTAGATTGTTGGATAATTCACTGAATAATAAAAAAAATTAAAAGTCATTTTGGTTCATATTTTAGGTTGAAACCTTCTAGCTTTCATAAGAAGGGAATCAAAAATTACACGAAAGATTTTGTTGTAAGTAATAGTAAATATTTTTTAAAAAAAAATTATTACTTTATTAATTAAGAAAATAATTTTCTAATTTAGAAAAAGCGTGTATGCGTAACATCGTTCAATTGTATATTTTACACTGATTTATTTGATTGAAGATTAAGAATATATCAATCACTGACAATTTCTAGCGATGAATGATTTTTCCGACAACTGCAGTGAATGAATACGTTTTTACATCAAAATGATCATTTGATTAATAGATATCTCATGGAAATATTTTTTTTATACAAATACAAATCATTATTCGATTTTTTATCGAATCCATCTTCCATTTTTATATAGATAATATCTTTTTATATATATATATCTAACGTGCAAACAGAGAATCGGCTGTACTAGCATTGTGATAAGAGAAATTTAAAGCATAGTTTATTATCAATCCTGTCAGCTGTCATTTAACTGTCATGTATACATATATTATTTTTAAATCATTGCATAGAATCTTAACACCAAATTTTATGGCCATGTTTCTTAAAATAGTGCCGGGGTAGAAATGCGCGCAGTGCTGCCAACCACACAACGTTATTCATAAACGGCGGCCATAACTCGTGAAATATCGATCATATTTCCGATATAATATTCATATAATCAATTAAATCGCGTCGTTTTCTGCATCCAGCGCAACGGATACGTGTCATTATCCATTTTTGCAGAGTCAGCATCGGTCGTAAATATCGCATTCATCGTGCATGTGCCAATTAATCGCACAGACGATTTTTAATTTTGTTTAATATGTGACTAGCGGCGGCGGTATGTATCGTGCGAACTGAAATGTGTGTTGATTAAACAAATAATTGCTCACCGGTGTATGGCGGGTTATGCAAATATTGAAGTGTACCATATGTGACTAAAAATAATATATTACACCAATCGGGGGCCTACTGACTCCGTATCGATTATTATAATAATCGCCGATTATGCTAATACAGATTTCGTGTGAAAATATTGGCGATGTATTTAAAATACAAATTGGCCTCGATAATTATTCGCCGCCGTTTGAATGGCGAGTCCGAGAGTATCGCAAAAATTCTGGGAGACTGCTGCTGCTGCTGCTTTTTTCTTGTAGCGCATAAGAAATGTTTGTTTTGTTAATTGATGTGTTTTCATCAGGTGGTATTTTTCCTCATGTTGTTTACAATCGTTTTCAAGAATGTCAACACAATCGCCTTGACAAATAAATGTTGATGAATTTTTCTGTGGATCGATAATATTATTCATTACATACCGAGAACATAAAAATAATTTTTGGTTCTTGGAAAAGCGATTTTTTAACGACTAATATAAACATTACAACTGCATGACGAATTTTTATTAAACTCTCGATTTTTAAAAAATATAATTTAATGGTTTTCAACAACAAATACAATCAGGTCTCGAGTATAAAGTAAAATTATAGACCCTGAATAAAAAATCAACCCTCATTTCTTCATTTCTGGATTTAAGGTAGAAAAAACCGCTTATAAATCAGGGGTTGGCTTTACTATTTTTTTAAGAACCTTATTTGGGGACATTTATTGCAAATTTTAAAATATATTCATTGCTTAGGCCATTTGATAACATTTCCTTGTATGGGCTTTTATTCGATCCTTCAGTGCTGAAGAACATATTCTTCCTTAATAAAAATTTACAAACGATGCGAAGTTAATTCCTGAATGTCGCGTTCTGACAGATTCTGACCATAGTATCTTTCCGGTCGATGTCTTCGTTGTCATCGAAGTCATCTTCATATGCCTTATCTATTGTACTAATACAGTGAAAAAAATGATTTTTTCAAAACGTACTCAATGTAATATTTTTGTTTGACGTCAATTTTAGAAACAGACACTAAAATCTTAAAAATATCACGGGAAAAGACGAATACAATTCCAAAGAATTGCTGAATATGAAAATTACTAACGATTATCGTTTTTAAGAAATATAGACGTTCCACGATACTTAATAAGTTAATTTAATAATGTTTTAATATATATTTTTTTAATAATAAATTGAAAAGCAAGTAACAGGATATTCTAGGGGCGACTGGTGGAGAAAAACTATCCCAAAATTTAATATTTAATAAAAGGGAATTAAAAGAAGAAGAAACGAATAAAATGCTCGTGGAATTACTCAAATTATTTGAAAATACATCTTTTTTTTGGAAGATCCAACAGTGTAAAAATATTATCTTCCGTTATAGATAATAAGATATATAGATAATAAGTAGATTCTGTTTAATTAGAACACATTGGACCCAAATAAGTGACTAGTCCAAATAATCGAATTTAAGGAAAAATATAATATACAATATTTATCAAAAAAAAAACCGTTAAATAATCGTTTAACAATAAAGCCTAATTCACCGATGTTAATTTGTCCGAATTAAATGAATCCTGTCCCAAATAACGGAAGTGAATTATTATTAGTTCTTTTATTTGGTTTCTCTTCATTCTTATTTGGCCCAAATAACTTGCGATCCTGATAAACCAGCGGCCAAATTAAGCGGAATATACTGTATTTATAATAATCTAAGAAGTTTAATCGTTTGAAGATGATTTGAAGTTTAAATATATATATATATAAAATACAGTCAACCTTTTTATAACGCTCTATGTATATAGCGGTTTTCTATGGCGTATAGGACAGAGTTTTCTATAGTGCTTTTATCTGGAACGCCTATTTATACAAAGCGCTAAATTTTCAAAGTCAAATGACATATTTCATAAATATGTAATACTTTGCCGTGAAAAACAAAGGTTAATACCGTTTGATTGACCAAAAAAATATAACAAGCCGATAAACAAGCCTAGACTTCTATAGAGCGGATTTTTATAGCGTGACACAGAGGGGGTAGCATGAATTCTCCAGCCAAAAATCTGTAAATTAATGTATGTTTAAGCTAGAATTATAAAACTAGAAATGCAAATAGATAAAGATATATTCTTTCATATAAAATAATACAATTTTAAAATTTATTTCTAAATAACGTATAAAAAAATAATTAAAAATATCATGTTATACTGTATAATTTTGTACATTAAATTACCAGCGTTATGTATCAACTAAAAAACAATATTTTTATAAATTATATATAATTTCATGATACATAAAAAAAAGTTGTAAATTATATTTTTAAATTTAAAGCTATTTACATATATATATATTTATAATTAAAAATAGCTTTATTACGGAATATATAACATTATTGTGCAATACAAATCGATAAAGATATACTCAATTGAATTTGATGTTCCGCAAAAATGTCGTTCGCTTTTTTTTGTCCTAGCGTGATTAAAAATGCATTTACTTAAAAATTGCATCAAAGTAGCAAGATTTTTTGATGTATTGTTAATAATGAATATATTTTCTCTGTATTGACATAATTATTATTACCCGGACAACTTGCGTTAACAATAAAAATCCAGCTAAAGTAAAATATCAAATATATTCATTAAATTTTTTAAAAAATGGAAAATATATACACTAAATTACTAATTATTTAGATAAATGATACACGCTTTAATACGGTATATATAGCATTATTATACAATTAAAAATTGTAAAGATATACTCGATTGAATTTAATACTACGATTATATTCTAATTGCATTTACCCCGAGTTTTTTATTTGACATGTCACAATATTTTGTATATGTCTAAAATAGTGAAAAGAATACATATTATAAATTGTCATTGATCGTTATATTCACAATATTTTTCTTGCTCGCATCCGGTACGATGTGCGAGTGAAACATACTAGTGAACGTGCCGAGAGAATTTGATGGTCGGTCTACCGTTGGCGGGACATTGCCGAATAGGCGTGTCATTTATGCGTCATATTGATTATTAGAAAAATCTAAAATATCCACCAAATTATGAAGCATTTAACATGAATAGCTATTTTTATTCTTAGAATAATCATTTTATTAAAAAAAGCCAATTGGGATTTATTTTTAATTATAAATAGATCCTTTTTGGACGACAGAGTTGGTTTCGAACTGCCGTGATCTGTTAAAAAATGGTCAAGTACTAAACTTCAATATTTTATCTATTATTTTCCATTTTTTTCTTCTGAATTCGAATTTTCTGTCAAATATCTTGACGCTATAGGAGGGTTGATAGATAAATGTATGAGAGGGAGGGGTTTTTTACTATTCGATATTAGTATTATGGGGTTTATTATTTTTTTTTCTGCTATCAGTATTAACACATTGCCTACGGGGCGAATCGCGGTCAAATTTGCGCTGGGGCGGGGCGCATTCGCCGAAATTTGGAGAAACGTCGTCTTTTACAAAAAAATCATAACTCTTTTATTAATCAAGATATTGAGCCGAAAATTAAATTACGTGAACTTCAACATTTGCTGGATAGTTAATGTAAAAAAAAAATTAAATCCGAAAACAGGAGAACATTTTGCGAACAATTTGGCGTAATTGATTTTTTTTTATAAAACATGGTTTGAAAATGGACTTTCAAATGTTGAATTTTAGATATTTATATCGAATGTTTGTGTGTTTGAAATTTCAAGGTTTTATTATCCAAAACAGTTGTTTTTATAGTTCCGAATGTTGAGGAACGTCATAAATTAAAGAGAACAATGACGATATTACACCAGTAAGAATTATTCATCAAAAATAAAACATCCTACCAATGAGAAAATATTTGAAAAAAAACAATACATCAAATAAATCAATAAATCTTTAATATTTACACTCAATAACTGAAATATTTCGAATGAATGGTTTTATATGCACTAGCCGCTTTTGCCGAAATTGTCCTCAAGGTTTGAAGTATCTGACCAAAAAAAAATATTTAAAAAAGACTGTTGTATAAGTTACAGCCGATCAAACGCGTAGTGTCGGCTAGCGTGTGTTATGCGCGCCCCGGACATACACAAATACGCCTTTGACGTGGAATCGACGTCCCCCGTAGGCAATGTGTTAAAATCACATCGCATAATTATTGAATCGCATTAAAAAGAGACATGACTGCATTTATATTAAAAATTCATAGGCGATAATTAAAATATTTCGAATAACGGTTAATTTGATAATTTGAAATTATCACAAATAGGAAATGATGCATTGTTTACGGTATTGGAAATTACCACTGGACTTCCGATATACATTTTTTGACTTCCTACTCAGTACATATCGAACAATAACAACACGTAATATTGAATTGTATTGTTTTGCCATAAGACCGCAAACTGTACATATAACATATACGCATTGTATCAACAACAGTTACGTTTAAATATTGATAGAACCCATTAGTAAAAAATACCATCGGTATGACCCACATAGATGAAAATATGTAAACATGTTAAATGACAATCAACAACAATGGCGGTAACAACAATTTTATTAGCATAATTCATTACCCGGCGTCGAGATTTACAATCGTGATTTCATCATTTGAATGGAATGTACTTTTTTCACATTACATCAGTACTTTTCAGCATATTTTTACATATGATGTATACAATCGTTCTATCGCATAATCTAAGATTTTTAAATAAATAATATATTCGACTTTCAAATGTATATATTTTTTTTCGCTCGGATACTTCTTGAATAAATTGTGTCAAATATAATATTACGTTTGCATAATTAATTTTTAGTCCATCAGCGATGGAACTGGTATCGACGACCTTGGTTCTGAATCGCAATAACAGAAAATAGTTTAAACGCGAGTACTTTACGGTCGACACGACGTGTCGAAGGTCGATACCATGTATCGGAATCGTGAACTGCGTACGATACACGTATCGGATGGTCTCTCTCATTATTTTAATCTTTTTTTTTATTATCATCAATATTTTGGAGGTCGATGTTACCGTTTTCTTCTAGGAAATCAAACACCGGTTGTTAATCTTGATGTTTTCGTTGCTTTAAACGGTGCTTTGATTTCAGATTCTGCGTGGTGTTTTTGAAATATCGAATATCTCGAGACGGGATGTCCGTGCCGATTTTATTTTATTTTTTTTATATACGTGGAGATATACACCTATTTTTTTGCAGATATGATTTGGAATTGGATTGATCAATCTTAAAATCGTTATTTTCGAATCTAAACCGGACGACGCTCAATCGAATCTTGGGCAATGCTATCCTATTTATCAACGTGGTCATTACACGAATTCGTTTTGTATACCATATCTTTCATGATTACCTAACTGTGTTCAGGCTTTATGATAATTGTCCATGTAGAAAGTGAATAGAATCGCGAATACATCACACTTTATGCAAACATCGTCTTGCACAACACTTAATAACAATTAAACGTACACATTATTATGTACATACTAATGAAATAATAAAAAAAAAACAACAATTCTTTGCAACACAATTCCTCCACGTTACTTTTTTTTGCAGAGGTAAACGAGAAATGGGCGTCGCTCGTGAAAGCGTCGAATCAGTTATTTCAACAGAAATATACGTACGATTGTTATTAACCTTTGCGATTTTTTTGCTACGCCGTTTGTTTTTGCAATAATTGTGCATGTTATTAGACGTGGTCATAAACCTCATGACCCGAGCAACCACAATATCCATTCTGTTACGTAAAACATGATATGAGACGGATTCTTATCCACTAAATACCGAACTAGGTTCAATGACCAAAATATATATGATAATTCTTTTAATATAATTTATTTATTATATGTAATTATTGCAATTATTTCAACGAATTAATATAAAAAAAATGATCTAATATATAGATTAATAGGCTAGAGATATCAAAACATAATATTAGATGACTAAATCAAACGGGAAATTCATAAAATATTAAACGAGAAAAAATAAGATTTACAAATTGCTTGATATTTTTAATTTTTAATTATTATGGAGTTAACTGGAAAAAAAAGTTAATTAGAAATTGAATCATTAGCGTTAGTTTTAAAATATATCAAAGCTCCGAGTTCAAGGTATGTATCTTTTAATATATAAAAAAATAATTTAAAAGGAAAAACTTTTACCAGAACAATAAATAAACTATAAATCAATATAATACAATTCTGAAAATATAATTAACTAGAGTCAGGCCTCCTCTAGCGAAGAGATCGGGACCATGCTATAGAAGCCCATATTTAATTTGGGGATAGGGTTTTTTAATTTTATTTTGTAAATTGAACGAAATCTATACGTCAATAATTTTTCCAATCGAATATTTTATATGAATAGAGCGCTATAGGAGGGTTTACTGTATTAAAATAATTTTCATATGATAAGAAATATTGGTACCATTTTAGTATGCGGTCTACCTTTAAATCGCGATCTAACGATATTTAATTGGTTGTTTCATAGGCATAGTAATAGACTATCATCAAAATAAGAATTTTGAGAAGAAATTATACAATCAATGACGAATTTAAAATTTTCAGACAAAAGTACGCGTAGCTGCAACCATGGACGTGATTGGGCTTAATGCCTAAGGAAGAACCATTACAAAACATAATTAATAAATAATATGTTTTAAGAGTAGACCGTATAATATAGTATAACCGGTACGGTAGACCGAATATTAAAGCGCCACCAATTTTTATTTTGCATTTTATTGCGATTTTAAGGATCTAAAAAACATAATAAATAATATTATTAAATTTAAAAAAATTTAGAGTTAGAAATATGTGTTTTCCATAAAAAAAACACCCTAGATCACTAATTAATTCGTCAAATGTTACTATTAAATTATAATTAACTAATATTCGATTCAAAATTAATAATATATCTCCTTATATAATTTTATATAGTAAATTTTAAATTAAATCATTGATTTACTGAATAATAATATTTTTTACGTCAATATCGTTAATAAGAAAATTTCAAATAGGTTTTACAGCCGTATTTAAGCTTCGGATAAAACTTATTTCTTAAATATTTTTTTTAATTAAAAATTGCACAAATACAAATATTCAATAGCTTAAAAAAATATGTATAGTTCCATCCATCTCCTTCATTGAAGCACAATCAGTTGACCAAACAATCCAAAAAAAAAATCATACATCAATTAAATTTTATTATTTTAATTAATGTATTTTTTACAATCTGAGCTAAATAGGACTTGCATCACATGGACAGTAAAACTCGTGTCTATATACGGCAAATAAAATCGATTTTGTAATATCAACACAAAAAGTGGTTCGGCTAGACATTGCCTACCATTATAATTATGTTAAGCTGAACCTTTACAATCGCCCCGAGGTCACATTCGGCCTCTGATGAAAGGACCCACCGACACATTTGACAGGTCGAGGAGTCGCGGCATCATTACCATCGGACGGATGAAGGAAAATGAGGCATTAGTGTGTGAGAAACCAACATGTGGAATTGGTTTTGGGTCCAACGGCATTACATCACAATTGTAATGAATCAAAAAATATTTTGATTTTAAATTGTGAGAACCGATTCGAGAGCAGACACTTAACACGTAATTTGATTAATACTCGAGTTGATTTTTTTATACATATATATTAATTACAGTATTTAAATTATATTGAAAATTAATTGCAATTAATGTATTCATGGGTGTTAATGTAAAATATTAATTAGGCAAAAATTTAACGGTAATATTTTGATATAAATGAGTTTTACTTATGCTATTTAATTAATAAAATCAATTAAGAATAATATCTAGAGTTGACTTACTTATGTATATATTTTTTAATTAATATATTGGCGTGAGGAAATGCTGTTAACTTTTCGTAATTGAGCTAATGCAACTATATTATACATCAAATAAAACACACGGAGCATACAGATTCAAGTTGTTATAACGAAGTGTTATACAATTGTATTGTATAAGAAAAAAAAATGTTCAATATAGTTGTTAACGCTAAAATTCCATCGTCGCTTTATAAAAATAGCATATTTCATAAGCAGGCTGATAATAATATCTCAAAAATGCAAAAGCATTATTTAATAAAGTCTTAATTAAACCATAAAAAATAATTACGTTTCCAAATAAAAGGAATGATAATTAAAAAGCCAAGGAAGATGAACTCGTTGTTACCACTTTGATACAGTGAAACCTCTTTTTTACGTGCCCGGAATTCAGGTTTTCCTGCTATACGCGTTCAATTTTTATAATCCCGTTTCATTTTAATACCCCGTTTCGTTTATATTACGTTTATTTTATCAGTCCCTTCAAAAACGTAAAAACGGGACTTCACTGTAAATAAATCCTTATTAGATTTTACAGAATTATTATAGTTATAGATTATAATCATTTTAATGTCGCATAAAAAGTTGTCAAAAGTCAGATACACTCATCCCTCGATTTACGCAGTACCCATTTTCATTTTTTTAAAAAACCATAATAAAATAGAGATCCCATTATGCAAAAATTGGAAAAAGCCTTAATGATATGTATAGAAGATCACACACAAAAAATAATACCAATTGATACTAACGCAATTAAAGAAAAATCTGAAAGAATTTATAAGTTTCTAACAGAAATTGATCAGTCTATATCATCTGACGAAAAAAACGTGATTTTACAGCGAGCAAGGGGTGGTAAGAAAAATTTAAAAAAAGATACTTGTTACAAAATCTCAAGATTAAGGGTGAGGCTGTTTCTGCCGTCTAAAATGCAGCTTGTGTAAATACAATACAAATTGTGGTAAAGATATTTTTACCACAATTTCTGAAGATAATAAATGAAAATTGTTATTCCCCCTACCAAGTTTTCAATGCTGATGAAACAGGACTTAACTGGAAAAAAACGGCCAGTGGTTTTAATGCTTTTAAAGATAGAGTGACGTTAATGTTTTGTGTTGCGCGTCAGGAGATTGCATGATGAAACCTTTTTTAATTAACAGAGCTGTAAAACCTAGAGCAATAAAAGGTGTAAATATGAAAAATCTTCCTGTTCATTGGATGTCCAACAAAAAAGCCTTGGATGACTGCTTCAATATTTATTGAAGCAGTCATCTGCTATTATATCTATATCTCTAAATTTTTTTTTTCTTATGCAGATATATGTGTATATACAATGTCTTGAAGTCTCGATTTACGCGAATTTTTATTTTCTGGAACCTATCTTCAGCTTTTGTATGAACTCGAAGTCTACGAAGTCGAATCTACCGCGTAAATCGATGGATAAGTGTATAATATTTCTGAAGATTATATACGGATAAGTGCTTTTCTTTGTTCAACAGAAACTGCATATAAGAATAATAGAAAATGTCTTAACATGCTATGAAAACACGGTTCATAATTATTGATTAATTACTATAAGTAATGAAAAAGATAAATGTGGAATAAAATTATATAATATATCAATAAATCAACCGATCGTCACGCTGGCTTGAAAACAACCACCTCGTTCGAAGGGGTCTATTTATAATGAAAAATAGACTCCAAGCATTGAAAGTCAAAATATTGAAGCGTACATTGTTATTTTTATTTTTTTTAGCAATTGCAAACTATAAGGAACAATGATTATTTATAATATTAATTCTTTAAACTTTTTTTAGACAAATATAAAATGTTTGTGATATGTAGGATTTATATTAAAAGAGGGGGTCCTCAATAGACTAGGTTAAATTCATAAAATTGAGTTATACAAAATATAGCGTATAATATCTGACCTTTGTTTATATCTTTTTTTAGATCTTTATTATCAAAAGTTGTCTAATAATATTCCATCTCTAAATAGGCATTATTTATGAACAATTCGGTATCGTTTGGGCTATTGATTGACTAATTTGCATGAAAAACGAACTGCATAAAATATACTCGAAAGGATGCTGAGTGTACCGTGGTATATTTTTCGAATAAAAGATCAAAGGCCTAATTTTAGATACATAAAGCCTACACAACATAGATTCTAAATAATGGGTATGGTTTTTTAACTGAAGTTGGAGATGGAGTAAAAAATACCCGATCCTGAAATTTATTATCTACTCTATTTTTATAAATATTGTATTCGATATGAACTATTGCAGACTTTTCAAAGCAGTTCTAGGCAAATTATTTATTTTAAATTACTATATATCTGAAAATGTTTTGTAATTTACATTTACATAATGATTTAAAAAAAAAATGCTAAATATGATTTTTCATCCACGAAAATGATAATAGTTTATTTACATATACTGATAAATCGTTTACATTAAATTTTATAATTATTTCATTATGTACTCGAAATAAATACTATTAAATAAATAATTATTGATGTTTTAAATACCTGCAGAGTAGAATATCAGTCTTTTCAATCTGCTCACGTGCAACATATATTAATACACTGAATTTTCACCAAAATATTTATACTTATTAAAGATATTATATGATTAGATCATAACGTACAAAACAAACAAATCGTAACTAAGCAAAAAAATAATAAAAGAATAAAATTCCGCTATTCATTTATTAGTAAATAAAATATTAACGACATTTTTCGGTCCAGTGCGCGAATGTGATGTGTGGTTATTGTGAAGTGAGCTTATGGTTGTGGATGGAGATGGACATCTTGGAGTGAGCAGCTCCTGGTGACTACATGCAGAGGTATATCTGACAGTTAAATAACACAAGCGTTGGAATCGTAGCATATGTTAACGTATAAATTATTTTTATAGAATATTGCCAGTAGAAGAGAGCTCATAATGACGCAAAGGTAGGAATAAAGCCTAGCTGGGAGAACTGGATTCGGTGAGTCTGATATTTATGATTATTTCAACAAAAGTATGCAGACGAAAGCTCATACTAATCGTCAGTGTATAATATAGCAATACAATTTTGTTTAATCATTGATCAAAATAAATTCTAGAGTCACATAGATCGCAAATAATTTGAAGTTATTCGTCATATTACATTTATAAGTCATTAAAAATATATAAACAAATTATCTTTAGCTGCAGATAGTATTTATTATACTATTATTATAGCTATTAGGTGGTACTGATAAAGATGCTGTCTTAATCGATAGATATTTTAACATATGTCTTTAAATTAAATAATTATTACATTTGTGTGGCGTAAGTTTAGAGAAAACGTCTGTGTATCGTGGAAAATAAATGGTTGCGAGGCACTGCAATAAAATTTATATTGTTGTAAATTTTTGTCCGAAAAAATTCACAGATAATACATTTTATTTTAGTAATAATTTAACAGTCTTGTAAATACGAAGAACGAGGAAGAAGCGCTTTTATTGTCTATTACGTACAACTCGAAGGCAAACAAGGCGATACGTAGTCGTATTCCACAATATATTTTTTATGATTATTATTCACAGTGTGTCCATTAGTTTTTACGAGTTTTGAAACTATGATAAATTTCCCAGAGGGTGTCCAATTGACTAAATTTACAATCGGCGACTGACGCCTAGTTTTTTTTTTATTGTCATTACCAAATGCGTTGGATCATCGTGACCTCAACATTTCATCTCTCTATTATTTTTACTGTTATTGTTAATGAAATTATAGAACGGCTAAGAAGAATATCGACAACCGGCGCATTCGTGTGGGTTTCGTATTGATGGCTGTTAGAAAAAAAAGTTAATTAAAAAAATACAGTTTACTATAAAAAAAATATATAATAGTGGTGAGGTCGCAGATTTATCTAAATAAATTCTTGACGTGAGGTAAATGTTTTGATGCACGCATTGATAAGCAGGCATTTATTATAATTTATTTAATAAAAAAATTAAGAGCATTTTCTTATACCGTTATCATTTTTCCTTGTGGTATTACAATTTTTCTTAATCAATAGTATACTTTAAACGATAAGAAAATTTAATTTAATCAAGTATTATATTCAAATCAAAGTCATAAAAATGGATTTAACATAATGGAATTTAATCATTGATTGTTTTATTGAAAATTCTATGGATTTTGATTTGCATTTTTAAATATTTTATAATAGCCTAATTAATTATGGGAAAATAATGCTTGATTAGGATTCTTGTATATATATAATTATTTTTTTATTGAAAAGTATTATTTTATAATATAAATATAGTAAAATTAACACATGTTAATGATGTCTTCTTTGCTCTTTGATGTTCTTCTGGATTTTTACTATGACGAGACATCAGTTAGTTTGAAAGCAAGTACAGGACCACTAGCCTCTGCAGACTATCATGAATTGAAAAATAAGGAGAGAATCTGTCACGGCTTTTGCAATATTCGTAACTGGACTGGTTTGGAAGGTCGGGAATCGTTCCACCACGCAAATGATAGAGATTAATATGGAAAGCCCACAAGAAACTAATAGATCAACAATGTCTGGAAGAAGATAAAGAACATACGTATGATGAAAATACCGAAGAACTCTAGTTAACGTTCATCTTCACGAGGATACATTACCTCTCGTGGCTATCCATGGAATTTAAAGTCTACCATACTTAATTTCGAAATGATTCAATTTTTGTATGTTACCTCGACGATTTAAGTTTTAGTCCGTTTAAGCAAATTTTAAACAAATCGGTGAAGCTTTTTGCCTATACGAACGAGATAGACATTATTGCTAGATCTCGGGTGGCTCTCAAAATGCATGCCAGCGAATAATGAGAGTGGAAATGGACACGGTACTGAGGATCAATGAGACCAACACAAAATATAGGCTCATATGCCAAGGACGAATCTTTGAACCTCGAGAGTCGAAGAGTACAGCTTCGAAGCCCTACAATAACTCACATATCTTGGCTCATTCGGCTTATTACAAAAAATAATGAGAGCAATTTGGAAGTACTGAGACGAACCATGCTGGCAAATCGGTGCTACTTTGGATATTCAACTGCATCTACGGTCGAGATTCCTTTGAAGGAAGACTAATGTCCTAACAGGAGTTAACGTCCTCCTGGGGAGGAGAACGTTGAGACGAGTATTTGGAGCCGTATTCGATGATGGGAAATGGCGTATCCGAAGCAACGAGGAGTGAACCGACTATACAAGGATATACCGGTTATAGCTGTCGTCAAAGTGGCCAGACTCCGGTGGGTCGGTCATGTATCAAGGATGCGGAACAGCTAGCCACCGAAAGGGGGCATGGTCAACAAATCTTCCTGTCCCCGGAGGAAAAGAAGACCAAGGCTTAAGTGGTTGGACTGCGTACAATGGTACTCTGCATTATTGAAACTTACAGGAAGATAGAGCCACGTGGCGGCAGACTGAATAAAATGGAAAATCGTGTTGGATGAGGCCAGGGCACTATAAAAGCGTTTGTGCGTCTTTGATGATGATGATGATGATAAGCGGATAGAGAGTATCTCAATGAAGGTTGTAATGTTTTCTTTTAGTTAAAGCGTTAAAAGCGAAAATCAGTTTTATAGCAACACAATAACGTTCGAACCTATACATCGAAGATCACTAAAAGAATGAAAATGACTAAAAATAAAATATAGGAGCTTGCATTGGACTATTCTTTATTCGCCATATAGTCCCAATTTAGCTCCTACAGATTATACTTTGTTTCGATCTATGTAACATTATTTTGCAGATCAAATTAAGTTCTTCATTCAAGAAGAATATGTTGCTTTCAAACTTAGTAAATTTTATTCTGATAGCATAAAACTCTTTCCATAAGAATTTTTTTCGATTCACCTCTTTGATTTACGTCTTTTTCGATCGGACAATTTAATATAGGATGATCACTCATCTGATGTTTCTTTAAAGAACAGAGTCTTGGGCGCTGACAAAGAGGCAGGGGCAAAAGCTTCATACTTCAGAGAAATCTCAGATTGAAGTTACAATTAAATACAAGATTCAAAAAAAGTACACGAGAAGATGCTTGAAAATGGAATCAATCCAAGATAAAATATACTGGAAAAGTGACGGAGTTATGATAAGGACTTCCAAAGCGGTGGGTAGACGTTAAAATGCAAGATCTTGAGAATCTGGGGATTCAGTAAGCTACAGTGATCCTGGTGAAGGATCCCGACTCCAATTATATTAGAGTCCTGGGCGTTGTCACAGTCGCAAGGGTCTAGAATAAGATCAATGATAAATACATTCGAATGAGTTTGAGAGTACTACTAATCTAGGACAGGATCCGGGTTATGCAATTTTCATTTTTATGAAGAAGCGTATTGAAGAACGGCTGCAACTGAAGCGGAAGACGTTGGTTAGATATTATCATGCAAGATTTTGAGGATCTGGAGATTTGGTAAGTCACAATGAGCAGCTGGTGAAGGAATCGGATTTAATTATATTATACCAAAGTCCTGGATAATGTTTAGAAGGAGAAAAAACAATCATTATTTGAACGATCAGTGTTACCTTCAAGGATAAGATCATTTAAAGGGGTTTGAGAGCGGTACTAATTCTGGATAAGATCCGTGAAAGCCGACTTTGTATGAGTATACATACTAACCAGTTGTATTACTTGTAGATAACATGCATATTATTTCGATAATGTGAGTTAACCGTGACTGAGCTAAGTTAGTAGTCGGATAGGTGTACGATGGATTTAGGGAATTCTTTATAACACTGACCAGGAGGTATGTAAGAGGAATACACGTAAACATATTTATGTAATAATATTAATTTATAATAAATTTCAATCCAACTGAAATAATATAAAAATTAACCAGTGTCGTGGTTTGACACTGGGGGGAATGCTAGTGTGAAAGACCCATTCCCCTTGCATCTTTTGAATCTTTATCGAATCTTTATATGGGCGAATGGCAAATGATGTTATGTCATCCATCCGTCGTGGTTAATTAAATAAATAAATACTCAACGGATAAATTATGCAGCTAAAGAAGCACCGCATCGAAAGCAGTGGGCAGACGTTATCTTGCAAGATCTTCTAAATTTGAATCCAATCAGTAACAGGTAGCTCTAGATTAGGCTGATTCGGAATCCCCACTGCCAAAATAATTGGCGCAGTATTTTTTTTTTAAATATTTTATTGAACGATCATTTGTTTTAACAAATGAACTACTAGTCCATTTAACCTCGCAGCACGTGACGTGTGATCCGCAATTAAACGCATTAGATATAAGGCCGCGAAGATGATGGAATTAACCGGTGGCCAAATTTGGCAATTCGAATTCCGTTCGCTTTTATGGGTCAATTTATTTTCAAGTGCAAGTCGCCGCGAACACCCGCCGAATATAGTTTGGTATGTTAAATAACGGTTATGTCATACGTATACGTATTTATATATTATACTTTGAATGGCGTAACTTGCCAGTGGAAAAAAAAAATTAACGGCGCTCGCTTATGCATCCCATCCGATGAAACGGTTCATTTACGAGCCATCGAACACACTATGGCAACACTGCGATCATTTTGTTAATCTACGCGCCTATAATTGAATGCGGCTTAATCCAATGACCGATATATGCAGATTTACCGATACCCAAAAGTGCATCCGATGTGAACGTGTGCGATGTATCGAACGGTATCGGCTATACTTTTTCGTATATTGTGTCGGTCGTGAGTTTACATACGTGTTAAGTGTTTTTGTGCAGATAATTACATAAATAATTATTGAATTATTTACAAGAAAATTGTTTCCTCAATGTATAATTACAGGGGTATCGATGGATATAAATATATATATATTTTTAATTTCGTACCAAAGTCAATTAATTACATGGTAACATTTTATTATTATCATGTATCGTAATTATCTTCGGCGTCGATATTAGGATTTTAATGCAAAGAATTGGGATGAGCGGAGCCTGTTTCGCCAGGGGGTCACGCCATGGCGTGTTTATTAACACTTCTCGTGGATGGATGTCGTGTTGGATGATGATCATGGCACATCTCGCCAAAACTGATGACTTGCAAATCAATTTCTATGACTATCGATACACGCGGCTCTTGTAACAGTACAAAGCGGCTAACTGTTCGGTCGCGGTGTAATACGTAAAATAACACACTTTTATTATATTATTAATTTTTTTACAAGCATTTTATTTATTTTTCGTTGTTTAGAAGCGGCTCCGTAATGCTCTTTGCCGGATGATAAAATTAACAAAATTCGCACGAGTCATCTGAACTGCGATTTGCATGAAAAATGTCATCGTGATGGCAAGAAAAGACCATTTTTTTTATGATGTCATTGTCGTTGATAAGGTCGCATGATGAGGATATTGAATTATCACTTTCTAGTGTTAGATTAATTAACAAACGATATTGCATGACATGAATTGTTTTTTTCTTTAACAAAATTACACTGCGCCATATGGCGTATATGATCCTTGTTATGTAAAAATGTATATTGGTTGTTCATATTTTTTGGCAACATCTGATTCGTATTATATATACGTGATTTAAGAAAACTGCGCATTTGTGATTGTGTTTATCGCTCCGAACAAACAAATGTCACTAGGATGTTTAATTTTTGACTAATGACATGTTCATGGAAATGTTTTCAAGTATGTTTTGCATGGCTAATCTGATTTCCTGTAACACGCTGGGATATGACGCGTTGATAGGATATTTTAATTATGATAATAATTTTTATACGAGATTTCATAAATAAATACACGAAATATCCTTTCTTCTCAAAAAATCTGATTCAGATATATTATATCTACAGTGACTATCCACTCTGTTAATCCGAGGACAGTTCTGTATTTTATAATACAATATTTTTTAAGAAATTGGTGGTTTAAAAACGATATTTTGAACCACAAAGAGGTATTTAAGTTCAAATATTAGCGAGTAAGGACGATCTAGGATAATCATCCGATATCATGTACAGGATATCCTGGAATATTTTGTAATGTATGAGAGTTTATAGATAATGCATTTGAATTTTACAACATCTGCTATGAATATTTAAATGAGAGGGATCTTTTTAAGAAGTGGAATTTTAAGTTTCGTGAAATATCTTTATGGCCAGATGTAGAAGCAGGCTTATCTTTTATGAAATAAAAGCAAAAAAAAATATGACTCTCAGTTGATTTACGAGTTTAATTGTTTAGTCTTTTCTAATTTAGATAAAATTAGAGAATGGTTGTAAACACTAATAAAAAAAAAATGCTGAATAATGGGTAGACATTCATACACATTTCTCTGAAAAAAAAATGTTTCGTCTATTTTTTACAAATTGTAGAGTTCCGTTTGTGTCTGTCAGAGTCAAATGCTTCTACGGAGAGAGATTAATAATATATGGACTAGCGAAAAAGCATTGTTCCCAAAAATATGCTCATCCATGCAGATATACCATACACCAGTGCCAGAGCTTAGCTTCTTTAGCTATTCTGTCTTTATCTCTCTAGCATTAGCAAAACATCGTTCTTTATTTTTTTTATCTTCAAATATCATCTTTCTTAAAAACTTGGGCAACATCTCCCTTTCTTTTCCTTTTTCTAAAGAACTAAAACTTCCCTATTAATCTCTAAGGTCACATGATCGCTGCTGCAATGGTTTTGACGTCGAATATTTTTTTAGAAACTGTGCAGCAAGTCATTTCCCTTCTTCTAGGGACATTTTCTGTCTGTTTTACCCCATTTTTCGTCCCAGAAAATCGTATTATCAACGCATTCTATTTCCGGTCTCTATATTTATTATATATTATTATTATTAGTAGAATCCCTTTGTCGGGGTAGCGCCAGCCTCCTTTCAATCTTACTCGCTCCTATCGTACTTAATCATTATTACAGTTAATTATTGCAGGCGTTCTGTCGCTCGATTTTAAAATCCAGCTGAGGGCCGTCAAATTTTGCTTAACCTAGCCGATGGGGTCTTTATTTATCTAGAAAGTCTAAAGAATAAATGTTAAAAATAATCATTGACCTTTATTGTCTTCAATTGCGAAAAAAAAATAAAAACAACTAAATTATGACTAAATTATGAAGCATATCATCAATAACTATTTTTATTTTTAGAATAATCGCGGTTGTTTTAGAGCCGCTCTGACAAATGGGTTAATTAAAAAATCTAAAATGTTGTCTAAATTATGATGCATATCATGACTTACTATATTTATGCTTAAAATAATCCATTTAAAAAAAAATCGATGAAGAATTTATCAATATCTTGACTTGAAATGCTTGGGGTCCCTAAGAGACCCCCTTCGGACGAGACGGTTGTTTTCGAGCCGCCATTACGAATGGGTCACGCGATTGTGAAGCTGTTCTTAATCGGTGGCAGAAGAGTTGAGATTCCTCCCCCAAAGGGCGGATAATTTATCTCTTCTTTTTTTCTGATGTCCGAGCTAGGCTAAGTTATATCTAGTTCTTCTTAGACTTTTGGGTTAAAGGACGGAATCCCTATCTATGTTTTTCTCGGCCAATTAATTATCTTGAGATGTTTTTTCTATATTTCTAGCTAGTTTTGAACAAAAATGTAATTTTCTTCATTCCATCATTTTTAGTAAGAAATAAAGAAACTGAGATTTGTATAAAATTTTCTAGTTTAGGTTTCTTTTATATCGGAAGGTATTCTATATTTATTCTACACACAATAATTGAATTTCGTTTCTTAAGTTATGGTATGAACTTCTTCTTCCATTTAACTAGTGAATATCATTATCAAGTCCATCTCTCTATTAGTTTCTATATTTCTTTTCCGAACTGAGATAACTCTTTGCTATGAGATTTAACAAATGATTTAATATGAGATTTACATGGGATTTTGCAAAATATTCAAATACACTGAACTGTAATCGATAAATTTTATGCTCATTCGTGACATTGAGCGACCATAATTCTTCAAATTGGCTCTCAAAAATTATACATGTAACCTCATCCATCACATTCACCAGATATCTCGACAACAGATTAAAACTTGTTTAAGTATCTTAACAATTACTTAAAGGGCAAAGTCTTCAACGTCGAAACTGGTGATAAATATGCATTTCGACATTTAAAACTTATCTTGAAATTTGCACTACCGTAATAAATCAATCCAATTTGCAAAAATATATTATATATGTTAAAAAACATCGTTATTATTTGAGAAAATAAAATCCGCTATTATTCTCTAACCAATTTAATATTATGATTTTAACGATGCAAACAAGATTTTATGATTAGAACTGACAAACAACAGTTAATATCGCAATACATCATCTTGATTATGTTATTCGAATCTGATTGATACACTTGTAACGCAAAATATCAACACACTAATGGCGTAGCTAAATACAAAATTAACCCCCCGTAGATGTAGTTAGCGATTATTTGCATAGACATAATTATGAATTCGCTAAAAAATAAAAATAGCTGTAGAATGTTTCGTACACTGCGGTGTAATTTCTGTAAGTATTTATTTGCGAAACGATAATTAAGCATACATACACACAGACGCTGTTCAAACAGATTTAAACAGGCGCCGCGGTGCATAAATATTTGATCGCAATTTGTTATATAATCGTTTGTCAAACTGTTGTCATCTGAAGGCTGCATATTTAATCGTCGGTGTCTATATCCGTCCGTGACGAGCGACGTCAATAAAATGTTATTTTTTCCGAAGAAGATCTGGTATTACTTGATCCGCGCGAAATTTCTATTGTTCGCGCCCGAGATAATTGGTGGTGTGCGGATTTTCAATGTCAAACTTAACCATTCAGGATGTTTGGCTGTATCAAAATTTTGACCACGATCGTGACCTTCTGTTCATCGGATTGACTTGCAAATGTTTGATTATTCTATTTGTTAATCATTAAAGCAGACGAATGGCCTCAAAGTGTTGAGCGGCCGCCGCTTCGACGACGAGAATCCATCGTCTTCATTGCGGCAAGTGTTGAATCGCTATCCGAAAACGTTTCCGATTAATTTAATATTTGTTTGATACAAAACATTGATATGTATATATTTTGTTGAGATGAATAAGATAAATCTTATAACATCAGACGTTGTATGCTGTTTTTTATCAAGTCAAGATCCCCAGCAAGGCCTCTAAAGCTACTTGTAATTTATGGTCAAGTGTTATTTATTGGTCCACAGATGTTAATTCTGATTTCAATGATTAAAACCGTTGAATAATAATTTCAAGACATTTAGACAGCCCTAATAATTAATTAATGAAATCACTAATTGGTCAGTGTAAAGTGTTATTACAAAACCTCCGTCTTCTTGATCCATCGTATAATAGTGATAACATCGTTAACCCTTTCAATGCGGCGGGTCTAACAACGATTCTGCATCTGAGTGCGGCGCCGTTTTGAACCAAGTATTTTTTTTGGCGAGGTAAATTTGTATTCACCGTTTATATATTAGACCGATACATATACGAGATTTATGCAAACATGTTGATTAGGATATGTTCTTCCATCTCAACTAAAAATATAAACTCGATTCGCTTTATTTTCGTAATAATAAATCGAACAAAATATCAATTGCTCAAACAGAGATCGGCGTCCCGTTCCCCCATATGTTCACTACGTCACACTCAAGTGGGGTGCCGAACCATTCTGAGACGTGCGACTATTTTTTTTACTCGAATATATCGAATTGGTCAAAAATATCAACCGGCCGACCGACGATGTTCACTATTAGTGCGCACATGTGTATGCATTTTTTTATATTAATTGATACAATTCTGTTTTGAAGACAAAGTAGCTTTCATATCAAACTCGTAAATATGCATTTTATTACCAAGAGTATAGGGTGCTGTAAATAATTTGTATGAAAAAGAACATATCCAATCTGAGATGACAACACCATTGAATGTCATCAATCTTATGTTATTGCTTGCAAGAAAGCAGAAGCATTCTTACTAATATTTTACAGGGATGCACATTAATATTTATAAAAATAAATATAAATAATAAACATGTATTATTAAAGAATATGTACAGAGTATACATATAGAGATTTTAATTATTAAAAAAAGTATATTAAAAAATACACAATAGTAAAAATATGTTATGAATAAAATAATAAACAATATACATTGGACTAAGCAAATTAGAACTATGGAATGGTATTTTTAAAATCAGTCATTTATAAAATCATATATATAAGAAAAAGAGATCAACAAAGTATATTTGTTCAACAGTATAAACATAATCTAAAACTACCTGGTGTTATTGGTAAATTTCAAAGCATGGTGCTACACACAATGTCACATTGCACGATGGACAAAAGTAACGTGACATTACCCTCTTTTTTTGAGATTTGGTGGAATGGGAACAAACATGACATTGTCTATATGATTTTGAAGATTTACCTGTGATTGGCAACAACTTCGGCATATGTTTGATAATTCAGTTGATATTGTTACGCGAAAACGAAACCCTGACGAACAATTTGAGTATTTTGAATGTTACTCTTTCGGAGACAATTTATATTTTTTTAAGATTGTACATTTAGTTGAAATTCTGAAAGCGATATTTTTTTTTGGTTAATAATCCTTGAATCGGTATGTTAACGTTTAAAAAGAATATAGAATCAAAATGTGAAATGCAATTTTGTATACCATTTCACACTTTTCCTAAGACAATTTAGACTGGATAGCATCATATCGGTTTTATCGATTGATGATGAGCTATCAAGCTCATGTATGACAGGAATAAAAGGACCAGATCTCCAATGTAATACCGTTACTGTAATTGTTTCCGTCGAGGTACATGGAATATCGGGTCTCTCGGAATACACCGCAAAATCGGAACGTTCAATGTTCTTCCTCACGAATATCAAAATCGGAGTATGGATCAATTGGAAGGTCTTTATTGATAGTCGTTAGTGACATTATAATTTCGGGAAGAAAACGGACCTAAATTAATAAACAAAAGCTAAATATAATTATAGAATTTTAACTGAAATTCAAATAATGTACGTACAATATTTTTGGCAGCCCTGACCCAGCGTACGGAAACAAACACTACTGTCGGACACACGAGATATAACTGAATCCCTTTCGGGATTTGTTCCATATGTATATTTTGTATAGTTTTTTTTCTTTCTTGTGATTGGTTGATTATAGTTAGCTGTGTTTGTGGGCTAATTTTTAAAACAAATTGGTCTAATTTACTTGTAACCACTAATTTAAATCGCGCAAATAAATGTCTACTGTGATACGCAGTAGACCTGATTCGTGTTCAACATCCAACTTATTTATAAGATTTATAAAAAAAACAATTCGGCCCGTTTCTAAAAAGTTTGGTGATTCCTGCTATAAGTTGTAAATAAATTTCCATTTTACGCTATCTGGTAAATGTTAGGTTAGTAGTTAAATTTTTCAGTTCAATATGTTGATTAATAAAAAAAGTTATGACGTTTTTTTGTAAAATAAGACGTTTATAAAGCAAAATTTCGACAAATCGGCCCCATACAAATATGTTTGACCCTATGAAAGGTGTTAAGTGAAAAAAATGGACCTAGAATTAATAAACAAATTTTAACTATAATTATAACATTTTAATTATATTTTAAATAATGTACGTGAAATTTCATACGGCGATCTACGGCCAGACGACCGGTATGTCACCGATATACTGCCGCAGGGATTGCGCGAGTTGAATGAGGCACCAAGCGCGATTTGAATGGCTACGGTTCATATTTATATTTTTATATGCTTTATATAACTTTTGGTAAAATTTTTTTTTTTGTTGCTGTGCTTATTAACTGATTTTAAAACAAGCACCTCCACTTAACTCGGGAGGTCTGGTTACACATGGCACAGCGACAAGTTTAATTTTTTTTGCCCAAAAAAAAAGTTCAGGCGCATCTACGCGATGCGCCCTTCCCTGACACGATTTGTTTGCGCATGTACGCGATGCGCCCCGCACTGAAAGGGTTAATAACTGTTCCTAGAAGCTAAGAAGCGTATAGTTTTTTTGTGGCAAAGAAAAATACTTAGATATCATCACATCTTCCATATCTAAGACTTTTAAATTTACGAACTGAAAATATATATTCATTGGAAAAATTAATAAAAATCATCTATAGGGTTTGATCTGATATCATATTCAATAAAGGACATTATTTTTTGAAATGAAAAAAAACTTGATTGAAGTTGTTTGTTAAAAAATCTTTTAGGCCAATACGTCTGGCCCAGAGAGTAGAAAAGCTAAAGGAGAGTTGATACTTATATATATAACTAATTAAGACAAATACTCGGGTAATCATTCAAGAATTCACATCTTCATGATCCAAATTAATTAATAATACTATCAATATTTTTTACCTTTTTGCTTCGTACAATCTTACTTCTATAATAATTTAATTTTTACCAATAACCTGATTCATTATATCAATTGGTTCATTTTTATTTTTTTTATAGATTTAAATAGTTTATATTCAAATCTTATTTTTAAATAAAATCTGGAATGTAATCCCATTCGTCACGGCGGCTCGAAAACAACCGCATCGTCCTAAGGGGTATCTCAGATACCCCAAGCATTTCAAGTCAAGATATTGATGAATTATTTATCAATATCTTGTCATTTAAAATTCATGATATTCATAATTAAGTCGTTATTTTGGATATTTAAATATTAAATATGCCGCGTAAATGACAACAGTCTCGGCGATGTTTCGCCGCAGACTGAGCTTTCGTAGCATGTGTCTCCCGCACATTTCAATCGCACTCGGCACATCGTACCTATTGCGAGCGAGAAAAACATCGCGGGCATGGCAACAGCAGCGAATATTGTTGTTTTAATTTTTTCTTTGCAATTGCAGACAT
>JAGXCT010036494.1:421794-455486 GCA_022495035.1 Philopotamus ludificatus | reverse complement strand
ATTGAAATAAACTATTAACTGAAAGACGATGAGAGCAGTGCTCCGCACAAGCAATGGCACTTTTCACAGTGTGCGAAAAAAAAAGTTTGAATCTAACGCGGTTTTAATCTAAGGCGTTTTTTGTAAAACCGCGTTAAAAAAAATCGCGTTAATCGAGGGACAGGTGTATATCATTTAATCTTTTCCAGTTCATGGGCTAGACGTAGTGACCCAAAAGATTTTTTTAGTGAATAACATCAACCATGGTTTTATTTATTTATTTATTTAATAAATTTCTAAAAAAAAATGTAATGAGAGTAACTCATAGTTTCGACTAAAAGTGGAAATGGTTAAAGATTGAGATGATTCCTGATGGTTGATTAATGTTCTTCTTCTTCATAAGGCGGCACCCTCATGTCAGAAGATCATTAACATTTTTGATCGGAATCTTATCGATTGTAACTCTCCAGGATTCTCTGCATTCCGCATCTTGCATCGCAGCTACTACAGTGGAGCCCGTAGCGGTCTTCACTTAGTAGCTCTAGGTAATGGGCGCATTGCCCTTTCCGCTCCATCCTTGTACGTTACCAAACACAACGAGCTTCTCCGGGCTATCGTTTCTCCTAACGGGATGTCAGAAGTATCAAAGAATCCTTTTGAGACTTGTAGTTGAGAGTCTGTCATCTTTATCATTCCTCATTTCTTTCAGGACAGGCATACGTTTGTGCGTTTAGCGGTTCATGGCAAGAAAATGGAGAATCCCAGACTATGCACCGGACGCTATTTTGTGTTTTTAGATACAGGTTTTTCACTTTAAATTAACACTTTTGCATTTCAAATTAACCCATTTTTTATTTATAAATAGTCTATTGAAAAGGGGTTAATTTGTAATGCAAAAGGGTTTATTTGAAATGCAATAGCGTGTATTTGAAGTGAAAAACCTGTAATACATATGACTAGTAGAGCGTAATTTTCGACCAAAAATAATACCATTATGAAATGGCAACACCGTGACGTATTCTTGTTCCAAAAAACAAAAATTAAGAAACTAGAGCTGTTTCGAAGATTGGAAAAAGCGCAGTGTACTAATGGCCTATATTAATTATTACGATAATAAAATATGAATACGTTGGAGAATCGTCGACACCCTCGATTGATCAGCCGTTTCCAACCATTCTGTTCAGTGAATACGGTTATCCCTGCACGATGATTATTCGAACAAAAATCGATGCGAAGTATTAGGAAAGCATGTGTGATCGAGGGTAGTCGCGATCGATATAAAAGTGTATGAGCGAGACGGAATCGGAGGAAAAGAGACATCGAACAAAAGTATTATTTTATTGGTCAGTTGGAGAATCGCCGACACGCCCGAAATTAGGTGGTCCTAAACCATTTTATTAAATTTTAATTTACAAACCATATTCACTGAATAAGTTGCGGTGTTGCCATTTTTGTCGAATACGGAGGCTGAGTTATCATGATGTTACTATTATTGTTTAATAAATATACTAATAATTACGCCCTTCTAGCTAGTTATATGTAACGAAATATATGAACTAGTAAAAATTATTACAATAAAAATATTACTGACGTTTGAAAACCATCCCCCTTTCGCTATGTAAACGATTCTCAAACGGACCTATCAAATAATATTTTTTATACGAAGAATATATTTATTAACTGAATTAAATTGGTTACGGACCACCCAATTTCGGGCGTGTCGGCGATTCTCCAACTGACCAATAAAATAACACTTTTGTTCGATATCTCTTTTCCTCCGATTCCGTCTCGCTCAAACACTTTTATATCGATCGCGACGACCCTCGATCACACATGCTATCCTAATACTTCGCATCGATTTTTGTTCGAATAATCATCCACTGAATAATCGATGGAATGCAGTTGATGCATATGCAATATTTAATAGAATGGTTGGAAACCATTATATAATTGACTCTTTCTGACATTTGCTGTCCCTTTCGTGCCCGCATCCGGCGAATAAATATTATATTTATATATCGATCGCGACTATCTTCATACCGATCATGCTTTCCTAATACTCTGCATTGATTTTTGTTCGAATAATCATCGAGTAGTTTTCACTGAATAATTTTGAAAAAATAATGAGATCATATTGTTTTTTTTTTATTAATTTATATATTTTTGTGTATTTTCAGCGCCTAAGCCTGCAGGTCGTCGCTCTAGAAAGCCAGGATTGGACAGAAAGCCCCGCCAAGCCTACAGCGCCAAACAACTGGAGAGACTGGAGACAGAATTCAAGGTCGACAAGTATCTGAGTGTATCCAAGAGGATGGAGCTTTCGAAGGCGTTAAGTCTCACTGAAGTTCAAATAAAAACCTGGTTTCAAAACCGCAGAACCAAATGGAAAAAGCAGTTTACGTCCAGACTGAAGATGGCGCAGAGGCAGGGACTCTTTCCAGCGCACTACTTCAATCCGGGAACACAGCCATACTCCGGTTTATTCACTCCGTACTACGTGGGACCATTGGGATGCATGTTCGGAAATCAACCAATGGACACGGGAATGTCATCCCCGAACGTCGGAATCAATGGGAAAATTTTAACCAGCAGTGTTAGTCCAGATTCTAGTTAATTAATCAAGTTGTATAGAAGTACTACTAATGAAGTACACCTTATCCCTTTTTATGCGTAGATTATTCCCAGGAGTTTTATGTGCTTAGTTTATTGAGGAGTTATCCCATTATTCCTTTAAAAAATATTCCTCCTTAAATGGATTTTGACAAAAGATATTCTAAACAATCGCGTAAAAAAGGATTGGGTGTATTGTGCTTAATTCAAAACGAGTAGTAAGTTTTTTCCAGTAGTTTTAAAAATACTATTTGCAAAAATATGACAAGGTTAAATTGATATTTTTTTTGTTCCAAAAGAAGTATTAATTTAGCTCTTTCAGTGATTGTCTTTATTATCTTAAAACCCACTCGCCATGCAGCATGAAAACAATCGCGTCGTCCGTAGGGGGTCTTCAGGGGTGCGCCGTCTTGCGTCCATATTGCCATATTGTGCGCACAGACGCCGGAAGATCCAAAAAAAATCCTAATTCTTTTTCATAAAATGTTTTTTTATTGTATAGGGGGTCAGGTTAAAGTTCTGCACACAGGCGCCGGACACTCTCGCTTATATTTATACTAGAGACAACAATTTGGAGTCCCCAATAGACCCCATCGGTACGACTGCGCTAATATGTTGGGCCAAACATCGTACTTTTATGGTTTTTATCGTAAGCAATATGAACGATTTCGACAGCCAAAAACAAACTAGATATCTAATACGGCCATCAATGTCAAGATACGTCAGGCACAACTGTACCAACACCATAAAAAATGTGATAATTGGACAGTTTTGAATATTTTTTTGTAAACCTTGTAAATGATTAAATTATATTTTAATGATCAATAACAATATAATTGATTCTATTATTGCACGGATGATACGCTCCAGAGCAGGGGTTTTCAACCGCTTTTTATCTCACGACCAGTGGCGCGCTGACTATATGGCCATATTGTGCGGCGCACACAGGCGTCGGAAGATTATGTGCGCTGATACAGAGACTATTGTCCAAAAAACAAGATTTCATGTAATCGGTCCCATTTTTTGGATGTTGTTATATCAAAAACTGTGCAAAAAGAGAATTTATCTGTATTCCTTATTAATAGCCATGCCATGTGTTGTATTATAAATAAATTAAAAATAAGAAATGTAAATAATAATCTTAGTCACTAAGTTAATTACATGTAAATATGTTAATTAATGTATTAAAATGTGCGACGAATCAAGAAAAAAACATGATGTAAAATAAAATAACGCAATAAATGTTGAAAATATCTTATTATTTTCTTTATAAAACATACAATCCGACTTTATATAAAAAAATATTCTTCATACACAACATGAGATCACAACAAATTGATAACACATTCATGTAAAATGTATATTTACAGTATAAATCGCCAACGTGCAAAAATGTACAAAAAAACTAACCGCAAAACTTACGTCTATCATCTTATTATTATAACAAAGGTAATATTTATTATGTAAATATATTAAATATTCTAGGACGGTTCAAAGAGCACTAATCATATTGCGAACACTTAGACGCTAACCTAAAGCTTCATCATTGTGTTTATAATAATATATTAATACTAAATATATATATAGATTTGAATATATAATCTTCTTAGGTCATCATCGTTAAGACTTATCTTAATTCTTAAGAAAATGGCAGGCACATATTATTTTAAACGATTTAATTAACTTTGCAATATTCACATATTTAAGTCCGGATAATTACATAATTCCGATATCCTTAAAATATATTCATAAATGCGAGAGCTCTGAGCTCGTAGAAATTAAATATAAAATTCACTAGTACAATAAAACTATTTAATATAATTGTAAGGTCCGATTTATGACTGAAACCCTGTACATATAATATATATAAAATTTGACTTAATCACTAGAATTTTTCGCACGTTACTCTCGTGATTTCTTCGAATTTGATCGATTTTAAATGCGAAATTTTCATAGAAACACAATGGCAAACACAAAAATTTCAACAGTAAGTATTATTTCATATAAAATAATCATTTCCTAATACTATATATTTAATAATATTAAAATTCATTGGACTCGGAATGTTGATAAGGCATTTATATAAATTTCAAGCACCACCGATTGCAGTTTCTCTCAATAGATATGGGTTTCGTTGTCGAATACCTAAAATTTATCACAGTATTCACTTTGAAAAATCTTTCAAATAGAGCTCAATCCATAGTAAATAGATTTAATGGAATGAAAATAATACAATCGTCGATCCGAGAACGATCAAGATGACGGATTCTGTACACCTTGATCGTTCTCATACCGACGATAGGAATGCATATACGCTTAAAATATCGATATATATTAGGGGGACCAAAAAGTAATCAAAATTTCTTAGTTTGTGTCTAGAAACGATTCCGCAAACACGTAAGTTTTGTTATTATGTTAAAGCTATGGTTGGATATTAGTTTTTTCGTTAATTTTTTTTTCTATGAAGATGTCAAGGCCAACAATAGAAGAAGCACACTTACGTCATTGTATGTTATTTTTATTTGAGCAAGGAATGAAGGCAAACGAAGCAGTGAAAAAAATTACCGATACTTGCGGAGATATTCTGAAACTAACTAAACAAGGTTTAAAAAGTATAAAAAAAGGAAATCTCAAAAATTAGACGATGATATCCTGAAGGCGATGGTGGATTCAGATCCTCGTCAAACAATTGAGGAATTATCATTGAAGATTGGCTGTCCATGGTCATCGTCGAATAGGAACATTTTAAGGCAAGGAATTTGGGTTCCTCATGAATTGACGGAGACGGCTCTTGATCAAAGGCGTACCATCTGCGTGTCTCTTTTGTCTTGGTATGAAGCCGATTCATTTTTGTGGCGAGTTTTAACTGGAGATGAAAAGTGGGTGCTACACAATAATCTTATCTAGCGGAATGGGATTGACCTCTACATGGTGCTAGATGTGAGTACGGGGTAACAGCCGTTAATGGCCTCCGTAGAGCAGACTGGCTGCGGAAGCACCCGCGAGGCAACATGCCGGGCAGGTCACCACGGTTTGTGCCTTTGGAAACAAACAAAATCCCCTTCTACGAGGATCCCTGTCGACGGTGAGTCGTTGGGCGCTTCTTAAGCGGGTGGCTCCTCTGTCTCCCACCCTTAAGGGTTGCGCAATCGGATCCTCCAGTCAGCCCCCGCGTCTAGATGATGAAAGGGGCTTGCTACGTTTGATGCAATGCAACTGTTGACAGCATAGTAACGGCAGTTTACATGGGCACGGTACAAGACGGGCCAGGTGTGGGGTCGCTCCCGAACTTGCGGGATCTTCCTCCCTGGCTCACCAAGTCGGCCCTTAGAGGGGGTGAGTTTGGTGTGTATATCGTAGAGTTTATACATAATAATCCTGTACCAAAAAAACAATGGCTTTATTCCGGAGAAATACCTGTTCCGACCCCTCGACCATCAATAACAATAAAGAAGGTCCTTGTTTGTGTGTGGTGGGATTTTTCAGGAATTATACACTATGAATTACTTGAACCTGGTCAGAGCGTTAAAACGACAGTGTTTTGTGAACAACTCGAGGGATCGAAAACGATCTGTTTCGGTCAATAACAAAAAAAGGATCCTTCAACACAATAACGCGAGGCCTCACACGGCAAAAATAACACAGCTTGGATTGGAACTTTTAACACATCCACCCGATTCACCGGATCTCACCAGTGTTAGAAAATGATGGAAACGGATAAATGTTTTTCGCCAGCAAAATAATTTTGATTACTTTTCGGTCTCCCTATTATAAATATATATATATAAAAAAATATTTACAATATTTTTTTTAACATTAGCAAAAAAAATCAGTCACGCTTTTTACAAGAAAAAAAATAAAAATACTATCAGTCGATATCAAAATTAATCGGTTAGATTAATCGATTTACATAGCGGTTTCTAACGGCTGACTCTTGCTCCGGCTTGCTTCCGTAATGGGATTGACGACGTTCGCTTCATTTTCCGTTTCGTCTAAATCGAAACTCGTTTCTAGCAGAGCCTCGCTTTTCGAGCGGCTCTTGGGCATTCTCGGCGGAACTACGCTGTTCGGATCGTAATACTTGTTTGCTTGCTGATTGGAATGTAATGATTCGTAATGAGGAGGAAGCGGTGGACTAGGCAGATTATCTTCGAAAAACTGGTCTCCTAAAAAAAAAAGCAAATCTTATAAAACGAGCCATAATAAATAATAAATATAATTCGCATGAAGATAAAGGAAGGATAATGATGATTTAGAATATCTCGGTTAATCGAAAACGAGGAGATTGTGTTAGTATATTTTTCCAAAGGTTTATTTTGTATACCGGCAATGTTTCTCCGCTGACCGAAACTGGTCGGATGTTGCTGAAAATTCGTCGGAGAGTCCGGCTTTCGACTCTTCAGCTCTTGCAAGAACGAAAGCTTCGGCTGATCTCCGTACCGATGGAAATATCGATTGTCGTGTTCGATTTCGCTTTTAATATCCAACGTGTCGTCGGATTTTCCCATGTTGCTCCGCAACGGCAGCGTGTCCGAATTATAATAATTCGCCTCGCTGTGCGGCGTCAACGTGTCGTCGTCTCCGAAAGTCGTATCCTGAGTATACGCGCTGTCTTTGTGATGGATTATGGGCGTCTCCTCCGTCAGCAGCGTGTTGACGGACGTCGTTTGACTCGGAAACGTCGAATGGTCTTTGAACCCTTCGTTTTTATACATTAGTCCGAAACTGGGGTTCGTATTCGATATCGGTAACGAATACTTGGGCGATTCTTTTTTATGATTCGGTGGGAATAAATGATTGGGATTATGAATTTCGTACACGTCGAAGCTTTGCGTGTCCTCCAACGACGTGTTGAATTGGCTCTTTTCTACGGAGTCGACGGAATAAGCTGACGACAGCATTTTTTTATAATCGGAATTCTTTGTGTTGAGCGTATCATTCGAACGAGTGCTCTAAAATAATAATATATAAATAATTTAAAACATATATATAAATGCATATTAAATGATTAAATATAAAAACGTACAGCTGGTCCCTTGCGTCTATATGGAATATCGGATAATCCGCCATTGATGCTGGCCATGGAGCGTACCGAATGCATAGATTGTCTGATTGAATTTCTTCTCTCTAATCTTTGCACGTGTCTAAAAAAAATGCAATAAATCAATATATTCATATAATTATAATTTTTATATAATAGTCACCAAAAAGAGTATCACATTATTTATTTAATCAGGTAATATTTTTTTAAATATTTATTTGGGGCTTATATATCTACCTTTTTGTACAGTCTTTTATTGGACATTTCTAATCCAAGAAACTGAATGAGGTTGGATTATAATGCCTTAATGCCTGGGATGGAAATCAATTACAGTCAACCCTTCTATAGTGCCAAGATAGGGATCACGGTAGAGAAACCCGCCCTATAGAAGACTAGGCAACTATACAAATATTTGATACTCAAAGTTTATGATTTTTCTCGATTAACTCTTTTAATATAAATCCTACATGTCACAAACTTTTTGTATTTGTCTATAAAAGTCTAATAACTATAAATAATCATCGACCTTTATTGTCTGTAATTGCGAAAAAAAAATAAAAACAACAATATTTGCCTCTGTTGCCACGGTGGAATGTTTTTTCTCGCTCGCATCCGGTACGATATGAAAAGTGCAAGTGAAACGTATACTAGTGACGCGTCATAGTAGTCAGCGACGAGACATCGTCGAGTCTGCGTGTCATTTAGGCGGCATATTAATTAGTTAAAAATCCAAAATATCAACCAAATGAAACATATGGATAACTATTTTTATTCTTTGAATAACCCATTTTTTTTATTTTGTTTGCTATTATTTTTTCTATTTTGTTTGCTCTAGAATGGATAAGGGAGCACTATAAGAGGGAAAGTCGCACACTCTATAGAAAACGGGAGGAGACAAACCCCCTCTAGCTTGCCTGGACACAGTCGAGAGGGTAAAATCCGATACCAACAACGTAGAAGATGTGTTCAATGCCAGCAATGGCCAAGAGAGGGAAAACTCTTCACAAAAATGCATATCAAGACGTGTATCCCTGCGGTATGGACACAAAAGGGGAGCTCTCACGTCACGATTGAGACTCAGGTTCCTTTGGCCATGACTGCCATATTCAGGATAAGGCTCATGCCTTAGCGGAGTGAGAGGCCTTGTAGCTGGCAATTGATGATGATGATGATGATGAATGCGGCGATGTCATATCTTTATGTCTTAGACCCCCTATATATACTCTTAGAGCTGCATCGGTGTGATACCTTTTTTAGCGACAACCATAGAATTAATAAAATACCTCTGTTTTGATTTAGAATACCAGCAACCGATGGCGAGTGCTATGAAAAGCAAAGCCGCTGCCAAAACACCGATCATTGCCACGGTGACAACATCATCAGTCCACGACAAAGGATCTATGATTACCTTCGGATCTAATTAAAACATAAATAAAACATTATTCATAAAAATTAATGACAAAAACTAAAACTCGCATTAAAATATTAAATACCTATTTCGCAGATGAAAGTATTTTTCTGTGAACAATCGTCGATTTCAAGCGTTTGATACGTAAATATGGTACAGCGTCTGAAATGATCGATGTGCTGCACCCAGACCTTATCGCTATACTGATACCATTGATTTTGCTGACGTAAGAACTGCCACAGCGCTAAATAATTACTCGAGATGAACGGCAACGATGCATTATCCGTCTAAAAATCAATCGTGCATATTAAAATAATCCGATGCATTCTTAATATATTCAGATAATTTTATCCGTACCTCGCAAAAATCTCGTGCTTCATAATAAGTCATCGGAGCGCCAATGTAAATGTAACACGTGTCTCCGACGAGATCCCATCCGGGCGGACACTTTCCGTTCAGTATCGTCTTATTGTTCATGTAGTACGGTTTGAATTCCACCTCCAGCAGTTCAACGTTGTCCGAACGATCGCGTATACGTCCGCTGACTGCCCACGACTCATTGTACCCCCAATAATTGTGTGCGGCATCTATGCGAGTTCTCCACAGCTCGAGATTGCTACAATTATATATCGAATCGATTAACATTTTATATCTTGCATTTATAAATCAATTTAATTTATCCTGAAAACGGCACAATATAATAGAAAATACGTTAAGTTTGACGTACCTCATCGGATTTGCGTTCATGTCGACAAATCTAATGTCCATGAATGTAAACATGCACCAAGCAATACATGCAAATGAATTATTAAAGTATTACAAAATTATATTAAAGCATGTTAGTAAATAATAGTTTTACAATTAACACAATACTAAAATTACATCAAATTAAATATTGTGTTAAACGTAAAACATAAATAAAGCTATTTTTATAATAAAAAGAATCACAAGTATAGGCGATACATCATATTCTTTCAATTTTAAAAATCATTATGGTTCTATTTTTTTTAACACTATAGAAAAAATATTTTAAAATAACTACTACATTTCTCTGCAAAAAAAAAACTCCCCTAAACCAAAATGTTAGTATGTATATATTTTCCCCGACCTTTAAACCGTTTCATTATTATTTTAATTCAACTAAAATATAAATCATAAAATAAGCATCAAAAGGCATCTCATGAAAATGATGATATTAGTATTAATCGATGATTTTTTTGATCATTTTCATGCATTTTATATGATGATCGATTAAAAATTACTGAAATAAATAATATATAATCTAATATTTTATTATAATACAGTAGAACATTGATTAGTTGAGTTTGGCATTAACCGAAATTTGTTCACATCATATTTATGAAGATGTGGACGATTAACGATGAAGGATATTAAAAAAAAAGAAAATGAACCTAGATACGGACAGATGAGAGATGATGAGATAGTTCTTCTTCATTGATGCTACTACATCGAATAGGATATGGCCTTCTCCAATACCATCCTCCAACTCAAGTGTCCATGGCTACCTGGTGCCAGTCTCCCCATCTGCCATCCTTGATTAATTCTCTTTAAAGAGGTCCATATACTTTTTTCAAGGACATCCTTTAAGCCTCTTCATATAATGACATCTTCAACTCGACTTTGAAATTCAATGAAGGGCCGTCAGATCTCTCTTGAAAAAAAAACAGTTCCGTTGTCATCGGTGCCACTACAATTGGCAACACGAGGGCGAATCTTTGGCAAACCTAAAGTCACACGTCCACAAATCGGCTTTTGATCAGTGGCAGGAGAGGTGGGATTCCTCCCCCAAGGGCGGACTAACTATCTCCTCTGTCCTGATATCAGAGCCAGGCTAAATTGTAGCTGGTTCTTCCTAGACTCAAAAGGTCAGTTAATTTCTGACTGGCTACGGTAAATTCAAGGTTAAGCTTAAAGAGTTTAGCCTAGTAGCATCTTCGTACTGTTCGTGCGAGTTCGTCTGTTAGGAGTACAGTCACATTCTGTGGTCCTGTTTGTTGCACTGATTGAACCAACCCCAAGCTGTTATATGTGGTTTGGATGGATGGCAAGGAATGGAACTGTGTTGGACCAGTCTGACACAACTTCATTCTAGGTACAAAGTCTTTTCCACTGTGGCTCAGTCGCTTTTGATTATGATTCTCCTTCATTCGTTAAACTATGGTTCTACCCACGCCGATATCTACATGATCTTAGCACCATCAATAGCTTTACCAATCCAAAGTTTGTTTTAATACAATGTCTCTGACTCACCATCAGTTCAAAATTTTAGAGAATACTTTCCTTTAGAATGTTTTAAGCTTATTTTCCTCTTCTTATCGAGTCAACCTTAGTGTTTGGATATATTTTTCTATCAACTCTACCTCTATCACATGTTGTAAAACATTCCGTAGACAGCACATAGATAAACTCCCTTATAAAACCTGTTAAGGGTGTTATAAACCGGCATAGTCCGTCCGTATCATTTCTGGGCTCTCGATATTCTCGGTACTTATCCTTCTGCATGTAGCGCCAGAGAATTACATTTACGCAGGTTCCTGCCCAAAGTCGGTGACATCATCTTCAATGACTCGAGGACCGGTATAAATGTCCCGCTTTGATTATTCAATCACATTCCACTCAATACCATGGCAGTCACATCTCCAAGATTTCTCGCACGAGGATATCGCCTCCTAGATCTTCATCATCATCTCGCACTGATTAGTCCTGATCTTATTATCATCCTGCACCTGAGATATTGTCTCTGGGATCCTTCGAACACCTATCATCGAACTGACGACACCTGCAATTCTCAATAAACATCATCAACAAACAAAGCGTGTTTCCACTTTGATCTCGATCTTCGAAGCGCGATCGTCAACTACCCGACGATCGAACGTTTTGGCGCCAGCGGTCGTGTACCTTTTGATACACGAGCTCGCGCCCCTTAACATTTTGGTGGCAGCGGTGGATTACCTTTTTGGTACTATTGTCGCGCGCACCCCTTAAAAAGGGTATTTCTAGTCCAGTGACCCACCTAATACCCTTTAGAGAGAAACTGGGTTGCATTGATTGTTATTCTTCATGCACTTCATCTATTGGAATTTGTCTTTTTTCCATAAATGGACTTCCATCAAACCGAGTATAAGAATAATATTTTAGTTATGATTTAGATCATCTGCGATTCAAACGATTAATCAATGCTCTACTGTATTAAATCTAAATCTACACCGCATGATATCTAAATTTTTAATAAAAATAAATATTTTTCAATACTTACAAAGATCGATTGACGGTTATCATTTCATAATCATTATCGGGATTGAAGAAAATATTATGAACATAATGCTGTCCGGCAGTGCCGGCTACTACGGTAGCACGACCTTCTCTATCCAATGCATAATTACTGTAAATAAAATATATTTACATCAATTCAATCAAATAACGATGATAATCGTAATATATTATTATTATAATAACCTATAAAATCCATTGTGCGAAGTGGTTTGATAAATAGGTAGACGGACTCGATCGAATCCAGACACTTCCAAAATTCGTAATCCGGTATTGGAATGTACGTAATTCATTGAAAAATTGGATACGACTTGTCTTAATATGATGACATTTTTAAACGGTGTTTTATTACGAGTAAAATAGTTTCTGTACAAAATGACTTCTTGATACGGAGATGATTGCCGACCTAAAATTAATATTATGTTATAAATCGGTTATCAAATCGTAGGATTAATAAAAAATATATATATACCTTCAATTTTAAGAGCGGGCAGATTATGATTATCATAAAATAGATTATTGTGTATCCAACCCTTGAGCGATGTCGCAGAACCACGGGAATCGGCACGAAGCGATAATCCACCTTGGTTACCGCGTACTAGATTACTCTATAAAATTATTACACGTTAGATAAAATATATACGAAATAAAATATGATATTAGAGTGACTTACTCTGAAATAAAGTGTTTGTGTGTTCTGGACGTCTATATTGATACTTGAGGGACATGTCGAAAAATTTCCGTAAAGCTTTTCGCAATTGTTAATGAACTGATTTCTATCCAGTGTAATTATCGGATTTACTTCTCCGACGGCGTAATAAACTAATCCGCCTTCTCTGTTTTGCTCCATTACGCTATTCGATATATTATGCTGGACTTCACGATCTATAAACAAAATTATTATTATAATAAATAATAATATTCTTTAGATTTAAATATTTTTTTAGTATACGTACTGAATCCGATAGCAGATATCGGCAACGTAACGATTTCAGCAATGAATCCGTGAACCGACGATGCTCCATTTGCAAATAATTTGATACTGATGCTCGGACCGGTACTTTTAAAGAAATATTTCTCATTGGGCGATCCGTTCTCGAGATTAGCTATTATAGGTGCGGAAACATTGTATATATCCCCGTCGTAGATAGTTATAGAATCGTGTTTTCCGTATATCTCGGTATGATTGAACAGATTGAATTGCAAAAATCTCAATCCGAACGGCTTCACTCGGTACATACTGTTGAAAATCTTGACGCAGTTGACGGGATTATTGTCATACTTAAAATATAAAATCACTCGTTCTTCGATAGAGATTTCTTTAATTGTATCGCAGATATCAATCACGGAAAACAAATGATACGGCATATTCAATCCTTTCAACGGAGTAAAACTCGATTCGTCCGATTCTCTTCCTTCACCGGTCAGCGATATGAGACTGATACCCGATCCCAACGAATCACGCACTTCATTATCCAATAAATTGACAGTATCGCTCGGCGAGAAGATGTTGATTCCATGATAGGCGGATTTCATTACGTTGACATGATTAATACTGGGACTCTTCATAATACTCTGAATCGCAGGTGATTTTTCATTGTGCAATATACCAGCTCCGGTCACGTGTACGTATTCGATGATACTCTCGTCTTTTTTACCGATCTCGTGAGTGTGGACGTCATGGATTCGATACTCGTACAGATTGTATTCAAATTCGGAATGCGCGAATCTAATTCCGCCCCAATAATCGAGCGTTTCTGGCAAATTTCTCGATCCGCAGTGGATGAATACAAAATTTGAATTCCATTTACATTCGTGTCTATGTCCGTATAATTGGCCGTTTAATCGTATCGGACAATCTTCGTAGCGATTCTCAGTGCCCTTGCATTGCAAAGGTTCCGGCCACGACCAGATTCGAGATAACGAGTTACTGTGGAACTCCACTCTCTGATCAAAATCGAAGAATATGTTAACGGGATCGAAACCGAGCTCTCGGCAAACCACTTGAGCGTTTCGTTCTGTGAATCGTTGATCGCACATCGGAATCCATTGGAACGTCGTACGATTGTAATATTCTAAAAATCCTTCATTCGTCTTGTTGATAATATCATTGTTAATAGAACAGTTTCTGCCGCTGCATAATCTTATAGAACCGTGGGCGATCATATTTTCCAAATGTCTCCGACGTTTCTCGCCGCTAGATTTATATAGAGAATTATGTGCCATTTCTTCGATATGATTGTTTTTGACATTACCAATATTCGAATACGGCTTCATTATTATTTCATAACCTCTAAATCCACGTGCCAACAGTTTTCCCAGCACTAATATACCGACGTTCGGCATAAATTCCATAACTACGCCTGGGGCAATCGTTAGCGTAACACCGGGCATTACAGTTATGTCCGATTTTACGACGTAAGACGTTTCTTTTCTGTTCAGAGTCAAATCGTTCAGCAGTCGTCCGCCTAGATTCTCAACATCGACGACATTTTCTTGTTCAAACGAAACGGAAACGCTCGATTCGAACGAATCTTCAGTCAAATACGGCAAATACTTTGCGATAGCGTGATTGTTCCAGTCGTCGAAATCAAATATGGATTTTTTTATTCGTTGATCGTCGTTATATCCCCACCAATTCTCTTTGACATCCAAAAAATTATCGACTTTTGCCGTTCTGATACCGGCCACGAGATTATATTCGAGTTCATTGTTTCCGAATAGATTTCTGTTCACTGTGACCTTTTGAATGCCATTAAAACCGACGACGAATGTCGGTTCCGACGTGAGTTGGAATATTCCTTTCCTGAACATATTCATGAATTTATTAAACTTGATATCGTTCAGCACGAATATGGCTTTTACTTCGCCGACGATTTCGCTCTGGCTGTCCGCTTTGAATTCCACCATAAACTTTCCATTATTCCGTTCGATCTTATTTCTATCGATTTTCATTTGTTTCTCCATCCCGCGAATTGATATCAGGCCAGACTTACAAGTGTTGTCGGAGAATGTATTTTTAGATATATTAACGGACGAATAATGTCCGTCGATAACCATTTCAAATTGCTCGTTAAATCTGAACGTATTATTATTCAGATAAATAGAATGCGTGAAATTTTCATTATATTGCCATACGTACGGAAGATTTATTTCGAATCCTCCGAGATGATTCCGCTCGATCGAATTATCTTGCAACACGTAATGATAGAGATTGTTCGAACTTCTCATATCTCTCGAAAATTGATAAATTCCTCTACCGTTATCCGTTATTAATGTGTTATTTATCATAATTGTTATTTCTGAAATATTACTCTCGTGTATATCCCAAAACGGCGTATGTATAAACAGAGCTTCTCCAATATTATGCGAGATTTCACAGTTGATAAACTTCACAGTTTCGTTTGCTTTTCGTAGGATATGATCTCCGACTTCGTTCAGATATCTGTTATAATACGAAGATCTCAAACCTTGAGCGTTTCCTTTTATTTTCGTGGACGTTACGGTGAGAGTCGGAACTGGACCTTTAACAATTTTATTTTTAATATCTTGTATAGGAGCAGTTACAGTGCTGAAGATCAAAACAACGCCTCCCAGAGCGTTTTGTCCGCTCTCGTACGACAAGATGAAATTGAAACTGCTCGTCGTAGTCGGAAATACAGACAAATCTCTCTTCAAATTCCATCGTTCGCCTCGCGGATCAGGAGTTTGTGAGTCGTAAATAAATATATTTTCCGTTGAATAATTATGTATTGGATTGAGCAATTGGATTCCGATGACAAATCCGGGATTGCAACGAATATTATATAATTTAGTCCGACTTTCTCCGTTTACTTTTGCGGTGACGACATATCTTGTTTCGCCATTTTCCAACGATATATCCGTATCGTAATCGGGAATCATTATCGGATGATAGTTGGAATCGTCTATATTGAAATCAGACGCCATATTAAACCATCCGGCGAGTTCTCTCTGCTGCATCCCTGTGATGAGTTGATCATGATTAATTCCAGCCAGATAATTATTTTCAATCACAGAATTATAAATCTTCATTCCTAATTGTTTAAAACTGATACCGTTGCCTTTATTGTTTGAAAATTGCGAATTTTTCACCGTGTTGATGGCATCGGCTCCGTAAAGATCGGAATAAAGTATGCCGAGCCCGTCTTGAAAATTATCGGAGATTCGTACGCTCTCTAAACTGTGCCGAGCGAAATCCATCTGAAGTGCAGGTTTGAATGTGTTCGTCGCGTAATCTAATAACCCGGCTTTTTCGACGTTTATAAACTGCAAATCGGCTCGATCGGCAAGGACGCCGAATCTCAATCCGGCCCACGATATATCGTAGCATTTAACACCGACGTCTTGATCATGCGTGCACGAGTTCTCAAAATCGTTTAAAAATTCGGCTTTACATTTTGTGATGTCGTCGTCGAACTCGGTGCATTCTACGTTAGATAATAGAATATTTTCACTGGTGCCGGCGTTGGGTATTTGGCTTTTCTCCATAAACCAATCGTCGGGATTCAGCACCAAACCGAGCTGATGACAAACTAGGGCAGCGTTGATTATATTCCATTTATAATCGCATACGGTACCCCATTGTCCGTCGATACGGACTTGTAAACGACCGTCATTGGATGTCTTTCCGCCTAAAAGTCGGACAGGTACAACGGGTTCCGTTTCTATTTTCGGAGTTTCAGTCTCGAATTCATCGCCGTTAGCATCTGAAGTTCCGTTACTGTTTGTCATTACAATTTCCTGTTTCAGCGTGAAGATAATATCGTTCGGCGATTTTCCGCGTGCCTCAAATCTTCCGGCTACCATAATTCCGATGCTCGGTGGAAAATTTAATTTAACTCCCGATTGTATGACGAGTTTTCCGCCGGGTCTTATATTGATATCTCGTTCTACGATATAGTCGCCGGCTTTCAACGTTTCCGTTCCGTCTATTTCTCCGCCGATAACGTTAGATCCTTGCACGTAGAATTGCGGCACATACATATGATTATAATTTATCTGTGACGCTGCCGGATTACTGCTGTGCAGTAAATACGGAAGGTATTCGATTTTTGCAAGATTGTATCGATCCTTCCGATGAAATAAACGATCGAATATTTTATTCTCTTCGGTGAAACCGAGCCAGTTATATGTGCAGTTGATAATTTTGCTTTGATCTTCGAAATGCGAACCGATTTCGTAATTGGATTCGAAATTGTGTAAAATATTTCGGTACACGTCGACGTTGCTCGACGATATGACGAGCGGCGCCGCTACTCTGCTTCTGGGTATCAAACGAGACGTCATCTCTATAGTTTCGAACGGCTCTTTGATTCTGTTTTCTCTCAAGAAATTCCTCGTGAACAATAATCGCTGCATATAACTATACGGAGAAACGCCTATGTTGACGACGAATATTCCCCGGTTATAATAAAAATGATTATGTTGTATTCGTATATCCACCGGCAATACGTCAAACTCGTTATAATACCGGTTTTCTATCTGATTTTTGATGAATATTGCACCGTATTTGCCGTTTTCAAAATTATTATATTCGATTCGTCCCTCCATATTCAAAATAGGATGTATTTTTATCGATATTTTGTGGCTTTCCATAAATAAATTATGTCCAATCTGCAGTCTTAATATATCATTTTTTTCATTACGTAGCCAACACGAAGAGAGCATCACAGCATCATCCAAACTGCTATTGAAAGAATTTCCCGTAATATTTATCCAACTGTTTCGGCAATAATTACCATGCAGAACTCCGACTTGAAGATTTTTAAATACTTCCGAGTACTGTACGACGGTAGTCTGATTAAAATGTATATATTCACTTTCCTTGCTGTCGTTTAACCAAACTGCCATTCCGTATCCAAGATTAGAACTCAGAGTGGTATAAGATATATTTCTATTTCCTCCGGAATACGTTATGTTTATTCCGTCTCCTTTATTAAACGATATTCTGCTCTCAGTCACATTAACGTCACCGGCACCGCTGACAACGTGCAATCCGGCGACATGATTATTATTTGATAAAGATGTTTTATGGACATGTACTTGTGAACGCAGATTTTCAATAGCGATACCTCGTCCATTATTATCGGCAATGACGCTGTTGCTCACTTTAAGATCGTACGTCTTACTCAGTCCCGAGGATAATTTTAAAAATCCAAGAGTCTCGACCCTTTGCTCCGATCGATATTTAATATAAATTCTATTTCTCAACGTCGTTATACTCTGCGGTCTCGTATTGTTTCGTATCAAAAACGATCCTAACAAGTTCTCTGTTATTGGCGAACCGTCGTAGATGAGGATTTCAGCGGAATCGTTGCGATCCGTGATGAATTTTATAAAACTGAGCGTCAACACGTGTCCTTGACGAGTTGAAAAATATTTTTCGCACGATTTTTCAGAGTTGGAATATTTCGACTGTTCGACGGATATTTGTATCGGATACGTTTGACCGGATGTCGACGCAAGTGTACAAAAGTCGTATATATCCGTGCGATCGTGTTTCTCATCCGGATTAATCTCGTGAACGACGTATTTCACTCCGTCTCCGCCATTTTCATTTATTACACAATTATCGAAGTGTGTATATCCATAGGACGAGTTGACAAATATGCCGTAACCTCGGTTGTTTCGTATGACGCAGTTGTTTATGGTGATGGGAGCGTTAGACGATGTTACATTGATGCCGTTATAAGCTGAATTGATTATTTCTATATTATTCATGACGGGAGGTACTCCGAATACGTCCAAGGCACTAGTTGCATTATTACTCCTTCCGACGCCGGCAAACTTTATGATCACATTAGACAGTTTGGATCTGGATGTCGGTATATATAAAGTGTTCAGGAGCGTGAGAACTTTTTCAAACTTGGCATTTTCGAAACGAATTCCTTTCCAATATTTACTCGTTTGTAAATTCTCTCCGGTTTCATATATCGGCAGGCATTCGATGCCTAAATCGGGATGATAATCGCAAACACCCGAGCCTAATTGTCTCGATTTCCAATCACAATCGACGATATCGGATTCGGTGCCTTTGCATTTCGGTTCTTCGTATAATAGACGAGGCTTTCTGTTCGGTTGTCGATCGAACCAATTGTAGAATTCACCTCCATGGAATCCGAGTTGACGACAAGCCGTTTCCATATCGGATCGCGTCCAGCTAAAATATGAATACACCATATAAATCCATTCAAATATAATAAATATTAAAATAAATGATAAAAATATACTTTTTGGAATTCGTGCAAACTGATCGCCATTCTCCTCTATGTAATATTTGTACTCGGCCAGCCAATATAGACGGTCCATCCACCAAACGAATTTCGGGAACATCTTTCGGAGTGGACTGCGGTGGATCAGCACTTGTGAATACAATCTTTTGTGCTTCAGTACCCTGAAAATATAATAATATAAAATTAAAATACTGTTATTTTTAAGATGCATGTACATTCGTTACAGAGTTGATTCACTTCACACATCACGAAACACGGCAGCGGTTAATTATATACGACGAATGGAACAAATACGTACGGTATGAATACTTTAACTTTTTAGAGTATTTGTCAATATGGACAAAGGGTAACTATTATAAACGCTATTGATATTTTATTTAATATCAAGTGCTTATAAATATTATACAAATTTGTGATGCTTATCAATATGTTTGTATATTTGCAATAAAAGCAGGTAACAATGATAATATTTGACGTGCGATTTTTATTCAACACGATAAACAGCTCAATATGTACACAACGATTACAAATCTCCGGTTATTCATACGAAATATCTAGATTTATCGATTTCAGTTAGGATTTCGCATAACGCACGATCGTTATTGCGATACGACGATATCCGCGAGACTATTAAGATCTACGGTAAATGAATGATGATTGACTTTTACTTTCTACGACGAATGAATTACTGTACAGTTACATGCTCTATCGATACCTATTAAGGTTAATTTTATTTTAAATCGGTAAAACTTGGTTGCTAATTGAATTGTGTAAATTATGATGAACATATCAATTATTTAAATTTTGAAATAACATTTTTTCAAACTTCCTATGTCTTAAATGCAATGCTTTTTATTTAAATAGTTTTTTATGGAAATTATTACTGTGTGTGAATCTTCTTTGATTTTGTGTTCTCACACATGACTAATATCCGGACTGGATATAAGCAATGCCCAAATGATAAGTGCATCGTTTGCTTGCTTTTATCAATAGTCACAACAAATATTGGTTAATAAATAAACACAACATTACTTTAATTTCAATTGAGGATGAAGTGAACTAGTGGTGATAGTGGCTAGACGGAGATATTTATTCTGGCATTAAAAAATCTATCAGCAGAGAAGAGACAATCTTGAGTTCCCAAAAAGGACTTTGTTCAGACCATACGACTCACACTCTCTAATAAAGTATTCTCTTCGTATATAAAGGCAACGAGCCCTCCGAAGACACAAATATTCATTGGTTTTAAAGCTAGTATCGCTCTCAAAGCAAAGACTTGATCAACTTTTCCCACTTTATGAATCATTGTAAACCTCTAAGACCACTAATCATTATGGACTGCCTCTTTCGGAGATCATCAAACAACAATATGCAGTCAGGAGATATGGACAAGCTGCCATCATCATCTCTCGTCGACCTCATACAAATACACTCGCGTCTATAAAAGGTTTTGTACAAATAAAATAATAAATTCATCATAAATCATATGGAATCATTTTCCCCAGTCCCATTGTATTAAAAGATCGTGTCACTTGGTAGGTCTCATCTCTACAACCCATTGAAAAATTGTAAAAATATCATTTTCTCAAATTAAAGGCCAAGATGTAAAATATACATCGTATGCACAACAGATTCCATCCTCAGATCAGTGTACCGTTGTACATAGTCCGACCACCTCTGCCTTCTATTCCTCCGGGTATAAGTAGGCTTGTTGAACATAACCCTTTTTTGTTGGTTGATTGTCCACATTCTTCATGTGTAACCATCCCACCGGAGTCTGACCACTCTGACACGTTGGACACGGCATTGCCTGTACAATCGAATACAGTTCCAAATATCCAATTGTCGCTAATCTTGCTTTGACTGAGCCATACTTTCGGACACGTATGTCAGGACGGGCCTGATGAGGGTCCTGTAGAGCTTGACTTTTGTTTTCCATGAGAAGAATCTCTACCGTAGATGGTTTTGAAGTCCAAAGTAGTAGCCGTTTGCTAGCATGGGTCTTCTTCGGTCGTCCAAATTAGTTTCATTGTCTTTTTGTTATTAATGAGCCAAAAGGACGTATTCATTGTCTGACGTCTGTCAAACTGACATCAACAACAGATGCGCAGTCCTGCCAACTTCATTGTAACAATGTCAGCATAGTTCACATAGTTAAAACCTAGCCGTGCCGATGGGGTATATTGGGTACCCCAAGGTTATTCTCGAATAACTATTTTAGCCGATCCGTCACGGCGGAATGCATGAAATGAATGTATAAAAATAGACCCCAAGCATTTCAAGCTTCATCAATATCTTAACATTTAAGAGAAATGAAGTATTCTAAGAATAAAAAGAGTTATTCATGATATGTATTAGTAGAAAAATCCAAAATATCGATAAAATTTTGAATTTGTCTACTAATTAATGCAAAGCGCAACTGACCCGCTCGTCCCGCGGAGTTCACCTCTCACTGTGACACGTATGTAGTTTCACTCGCGATGTTTTTTCTCGTTCGCATCCGAGTACGGAGCGAATAGAAACGCATATTGTTGGGTTTTTTTCGCAATTGTGGACAATAAAGGTTATTGATTAATTATATTATGTATTATTTAGAATATTTTAGACAAATACAACAAGTGTGACATGTAGGATTTATATTAAAAGAGTTATTCCAGAGAAATCAAAAACTTGTCATCCAAAATAGACCCCATCGGCACGGCTAGGTTAATATAAATCCTACATGTCACAAACTTTTTGTATTTGGCTAGAAAAAGTACAAAGAATAGGTATTATATATAATCGTTGACCCATATTTTCTGCAATTGCCTAAAAATATAAAAACAACAATAATCGCATCTGTTGCTACTCCCGCGATGTTTTTATCTCGCTCGCATCCTGTACGATGTGCTGAGTGCGAGTGAAACATGCCGCTGACACGTGCTGTAAGAGCTCAGTCTGTGGCTAGACATTGTCGAGAGCGTTGTCATTTATGCGTCATATTGATTAGTTAATAAATCCAAAATATCGATTAAATTATGAAGAATATTTTTATTATTATTTCATTTATCAAACGTTGTACAGTCAACCCTCCTATAGCGCTGAGATAGATACCACGCTACAGAAACCCGCCATATAGAAGAGTAAGCAACCATACAAAATTTGCCACATCTCGATGACTCAAACCAGAAGTCGCTGATTCTTGCACCTTTTTTTTCCATTCAATTAAATGCAATTCTCACGACGTCAATTGTAGATTGATTTACAGAATCAAGGATTTTTTATTGATCCGATTTGGCGTCGGCAATTTTCTCAGAGTGGAAAGCTGAGCGTTCTGCGTCCAGCGAAGGTAGCACTGCCATATATAGAAGAGAATCATTTTACTTGTCCGTTGGATAACCAGATTATTCAAATGAACGCACGTCCAACAACATAATTTAATCAATGGTGAATGACACAGGTCCAGTCTTGTACCTGAACGTCACGTACAGTTATCATGATGAAAATACGTGATTGCTATATACTAAGAGCGGTTATTAAAAAAAGTACTTATTGTTTTATTCACATTGTCGGAACGAATGTTGTCTTGGAAGAGGATTTCAAGGTGTTTAACCACACGCGCCATATTGTTCCTTTCTCCATTAAATGCACGACCGTAACCGGCGATCTTATCACAGTCATCAAGCTCAATGTTTCTAAAATAGTTCGTTTCAGTAAAAGAATCTACTTTCCAAAGAGGTAATAGTTTCGAAAATCAATTAGCAATCAAGGCACATCAACAATAACCGATGATTTCATTTAAATCGAGTAGTAAGTGACGATGCAGTTCACCGAAGCGTCATTCTACAATATAGTTACTTACTTTTTATTATATTCACGAGTTGGTACAGGGACTGAGTGACTTGCAATCTCTACATTTGGCGCCAGAGCCTTTGCAAAGGTCAAAATTGTTGAAATTCATCGAACCGGTATACGCAATCGGCATGACGTAATAAACTTCGGTACATACACCCGGGTGAAGTGAAACTAATTAATCACCGAATTGCAAAATGTGATTGAATTTCCAGATTTAAACTTTTGTCTAACGATTGACATAGAATAATGGTTGCAATAAAATATTTTTTACACCGAATGAATTATAGTCATTAAGCACGACGATAAAATTGAAGATACATGTAATTTTTAATTGAAAAAAATAGAAGCAATCTTCCGTTTGCACGGCAGAATGGTTCCAGAAAATCGTGTAAATCAAGATCATGATTTTTTAATATAAGTATTATGATTCAATCATTCCATATATGATTAGAAAATAGTGATTAAATAATAAAACATAATTTAATCAGTAATAGATCAAATCTTTTTTACGCGATTTCACTTTTATTCAATTTTTTTCGATGCTGTCGATCATTAAACTCAGCAGTTTTGGAATCAAGACCTTCGTCGACAAGATACAAAATGACGGAGACTTAATTAAAATTTGATTACTTTTATAAAAACGGCCATAATTTCAGCCGCGCATAAAAAATTGAAAATGAATTGAGACTCGTGTTGAACTACACAAAGAATTACTGGGGCCAGAGAGAACTGGATTACAAATTTATTATTTATATCAGAATTCCAGGTAATAATAATTGACTTAGATTAAAGATCTCTTCGTATTTCATCAAAGAGTCAGAGCTTGATCTCGAGCAAGATTCATAAAGTACTTAAAAAAAATGGCAATCGAATGAATTTTGCTACAGATAGTGAAAGCAGCGAGTGACTCAAACGAGAAAACATTTTTTATCTAATGTACATATAATGTATTTGTATTGTTTTATATTTTTATACGAAAATATAATTAAAAGATGATTTTTTGCCCAAATTTTCCAAAAGTAATTTTAATGTTTATATAGATTTTTATTATTTAATTCATTTAAACATTTAATACGCGGTAAATACGCTCAATGCAAAAACCGCGTAAAAAAGACACAAAGCTCATACAAAATCATGAGTTCAAACAAAAGTTATGATTTCATTAAAACTTCATCAATCTTCGTCAATCCTCGACTTAATCCCTGATTTAATGGTTTGAATATCAAAACAGTATTTGACGGTAAAAATACAGAATTAAAGTAATCCAAAAGCTAGTACTAAGATTTCAATAATTATTATATCTTTCTGTTTCTGGAAGAAAGCATTTATAAAATCATTCTTTAAAAATTTATGTCATCATCCAAGTCTTCTTTTTGGATGTATTTTTTATACGCGATTTTACGATTTCAAATTGTTTTTTTTAATAGACCACGAGGTGGCGTAGATATAAATTTAGGCATTGAAGCAAAGGTAGCCCCAACCCCCCCTTATTTTTTTAAATTAAAAAATAAAAAAACATGATAATTTTGAAGAATAGAATTTATTTTATAATCTAATAAATTATTTAATAATTGTTAATTTACAAAATGTACTAGGCAAAGATTTATATGTGATTTAGAAATCTTATTTATTTATTACAAAGTATTAGATAAATAACCTATTTAATACTATACAGTTTAAATATTAATGACACTATCGTGTCTTCAAATTTAAAGCCAACAACTAGTAGAAAATATTATTTTACTGAGTTACAAATTTATCTTACCTATGCGAAGTAGCTATGCAACGGGATATTTTTGATGTTTGATCGAAAATACTAAATAAAACAAAACAAACCAAAAAAAAGTAAATTAACTTGTACAGCCAGAAAATTTTGATATTTGACCAAAAATCGAAAATCTCTTCCAAAAAAGTGAGTAAAAACGCATTGTTTTTGCAATGCTATGGAAGTTTTTGTAAAAAAAGACGTTACATTTTTTTTTATAGAAAAATGAAGCCCCCTCCCGCCGGGGCCTCAAATGCTGAGGCCCCTGATGCTTTACACCCTTTTGCTTGAAGGTTGGTACGCATTTGACACCACGTTTAAATTGATATAGAATAAACCGTGTTATTTTAAAATCGTGCATTAAAAATGTCAGGATAAAAGAGATTTGGATGAATATCAAGGCTCAAAATAAAAAAATATATAAAGAATTTACTCTCATCTCATCTTAAAAAAGCTCGTGCGATACGTATGTGTACTATATTATGCCTCGCTTTACGTAGTACTCGTTCTACACGATTTCATTTTTACGCGCTCTGTAATGTAATCTAATCAATAATTTATATTTAACCAAACACAATCTAAGATCTATGAATTGTATTCGAGTAATAGAACGTATCCCCCATTTTTGTATGGCCACTGTGCATTTTTTAACACGGAATCACTTGACACGTATCTTCGGTTTAACGAGAATCGTATATTTTTATGAGATATTCACGTGAATTACTATTTCATGCTGATATAATCATTTAAGACGATTTTTTGATACACGTCGCTCACATGTTTTTTACATACACCAACAGGTAAACCTGTTATCCTTTCCAACCCTTCAATTATGAAACAAAAAACTTTCGACAGATGCTCTTGAGCAACACGTATCATACATATCCAAAGAGAATATTTTAAACTATATTATACGGGACTCGAGCCACAGTTTGATGGCTCCAACACACCTATGCGAGCATCGGAGTGGATCATCAGGATAACTGCAATACGGCGCACTGTTTCATTATGTGCATTGGCCGTAACGAGACGAGGGCCACATTAATCATTTTTAAATTCAAATTACTCATCTTTGCACACCAGTCGTTCCCAAACTGCGATTAGATAATAATAATAAAACATATCGATTGCACGATAACAATGCGTTATCTAAGATAATGAAACGCTAGGAACCCATGTATTTTTAACTCAAATTGTTTGAGAATAATACGGATAAGAAATGCAATTTTATGTGAAAATTTTATTACGTTGTTCGAGATTCGCAACGCGATAGCACTTTCGCAATGTTCCAAATCAAAAATTAAATCATTCGCATAGTTGACACGTCTATTCTAGATTTCTGAAATCAGAACGTATCATTTTATATATATAAAAAAAAATGTTAACTGCCAATTAACTAAACCATGTTGCGGAAATTATTCTACGTAATTAGGTTTATAAACCTGTATTTTCTAAAACGGTCTACAATTAATTTTAATCATCTTGACTCAAGAGTCACAATTTCACATTTTAATCTAACAGTTTGTTTCATACATCCCATTTATCGATATTGTACTTCTTATCATCTGAGATAAAATAAACAACGACTACTCTAATATCTATATATAAATAAAATCAATGAAAACGTATATGACGATTAGATAAATATAACAGAAATTCCTCACAATGAACGATTGCAGTTAACTGAACCCGTCATTAGTTAAAGATTGACTAAATATCGTCTAAATTACATATGAAAGTTAAACTCTTGGGTCATTCGCGAGGTTAATTGGAGGAAAAAACTTGTTAACACAATTAATTAGAGAGTCACTCATTCCTACTCCAGTTTTATTACAAAAAAATATTTTATGTCTGAATTATCAAATCCGGAAGGGGTTAACGGAACGATGATTTGGTCATACTCATTGTTTTCACACAACTATGTGGTTATTATTCATTTACAACAATGGTGATTGAGTAAGATGACTGTTGTGCACACCGGTGTTGAAACATTTTCATTCGAAAATGCATCGGAACGTCTTTTGCGAATAAATTTGGCGTGCAAAATGATTCGCATATAAAAGAGTTGCGCCAAAAAAATAGCATCACCGGAATTAATTGCCGAAATGTACGTGCAAAAAAAAATTACATACACAGATAGTGCTGTGAAATTGATAAGTATCAATGTTAATCATTTAATCATATAATGCATTATGATTAAGCTCGATACTATACAGAGTTATACGTAAATAAATTGGGGAAAAAAAGTTTTAATTAATATGTTGATTCTCTTCTTGAACAGAGGATATGTTTAAGAGATTACTCTGCAAAAATATTATGTGCGTACATGCAAAAATAATAGTTTTATGTATTTAATTAAATGTAGCCATATTTGTTAAGGTAGCTTATAAAACGACATGACTTTGATCAAAAAAGAATTAAATTACTTGTTAAACTAAAGTCAACCTCCCATAGCGCTCTTTGCTATAGAGCGGCGTATCCGGCAATCCCTCCTATAGTGCTTCCTTTGACGTCGTTTTCTACTACGTTATTTCGTAAATATGTAATACATTGCCTCGGAAAATAAAGATCAATGCCCTTTAATTGACAACAAAGTATAATACTCCTTTAAAAAAATGCGAATATAAAAATGTATGTTATGTTGATTCCATTAAATTTAGAAATATACATAAAAAAAGCTAATCCCAAATTTTGTATGGAACATTATTTTTTGGATTACTGTATAAAATTAAATAATATGAAGTATAGAATCTGTATTGATTTTCGTATATTATTTATTGTAATGAGTTGCAAAAAAATATAAATCAATATACATAGTTTTATTGCAGTTTACATAACATAATATGCGTGATTGGCGACCTGGGTTATTCTGTAATGCCAATCACGCATTGTATTAAATAAATAAATAAATAAATAATAACTGCAATAACTTCTGGAATGTTATATAATAAAAAAAAATCAATAAGACTAAAACCAAAGTCTCTTACTGCATTGTTAAATATGAATAAGAGCAAATTAGAACAATTTTATTATTAAAAAGTATATGGCACGGTTTTATGGAAATATTATATAGATTATAGATTAAAAGTGAATCGATCCTCTTTTTAGGCGATTTATTGGATAGCAGCTTTATTTTAAAAACCCGCCTCCCCTACTTATTAAATTTTAACGCTTTGAAAATGGATATTATTAACATATACACTTCATGATTTTTATTAGTAATATATATTTTTACGCGATTATTTACTTCTTTTAATTTTAATAATCATTTTTAGTGTTTTATACATTTTTGATACATCTAACGAGATTTTATTATACCTAAAACAGATATATAAATAAAAAAAAACGATTCTTTTTTTACACGGAAGATATGTCACGTTTAAAAAAATCAATATGGCTATTTTTTTTAAAATATAACAAATTTAAAATATAATTTAATTTACTATTATATAATATTTAATTTACATTTACAAATTTTCAGTGTTGGTTCTATTCCAGAAAATATTTTTAATAAAATGAACTAATCAACGTGAAAGTTATTTCCAAAATTTCATTCTAGATAATTATTTTCGTTGATTAAATTTTTTCAATCACTCAAAATATCAATGTAAAAAAATAATTGGTTGGTTTTTTGAACCGCGTAAAAAGAGAATCGGGAGTCACACCTCGATATATGCGATTTCACTTGTATTTATTTTTAAAAAAATACGGAAAATAATCACAGATTGTTTAAATGAGTGAATTCGAGAAAAAAACTGCTGCCGCTTTTATTCGAGGATCTTCTTATAATATAATAAATAGCAGTGGCGGCAAATGGATACCATTTGCTGTATCGTTTCTGCATTCAATGGATGATAAAAAAAATATGTATAGACAGATTGCGAATGGAGAAAACGTGTACATTTTATATGGCAGATCGTGAATAGAAGGTTCACGCTTATCGTGGGTTCAGTGTCCCGACGGGCAAAAGATGTGAATGACGAGATTAGGGAACACAACAAGAGCATTCCAGATTTATCTGTTATTGTACAATCCATGAAGGATGCCAGGTATCAACGGCCGCTTTGATAATTTATGGATATACACGAATATCCAGGAACAATACGGTAGTATATCCGCTTTTGATTCTAAAAATATTATTAATTGCACGTTTTGCTTATCTAAATTGCAATCAACGTGCTTGTGAAGACGTGTCTGCCGAGTCACGCTAACCCATGATACCTCTATTCAGACAATAGTCTTCCCTGCTGACACATTTACAAAAAAGAACATTTTTCCAGTGCTTATTACGCGATGACTCTCTATTACATAACGCGAGTCCCTTTGTTGTTATGGAAAAAATATTTCCAGGCTACAGTGGCAGTGGAGTATCTCGGTTCTTTGTCCAGCGACGAAGCACCGGTTCTCGGCGAGGCGCTGAGTCACTGCCCCGAGCGTAGGTGCTTCGGTAATTTCCTTAGGATGCGCTACCACAAGGTTAATCACGGGGTCAGCAGCTACGAATTGACCGTGGTGGCAAAGGGCATCCGAACGACACCCAATTTGTCACCGGGGGGCATTTCCTGCGACTCTGAAAAAAATAAGACGGATGACCAAAATCCGTAACGGGACCGAACCGGTAATTCTGCTCTGGAAGTCACGTCGATTGCAGAACAGCGACCATTGTTCTCTCAATGTATCGAGAGAGAATCGTAAAACGCTCGGCAAATTGCAGTCACGGTCCAAGCGTACCTTTGCCGTGAAAAATTATTTTTTTGGATGATCAATGCGGTCACATTTTGTTTCGACATTCTTAAAAAATCGATTTCCGCATCGCAGATTTGAAAAGTGCCGCTGATTTAAATTCGAATCGCTCAATCGAAGACTCGTCTTTGTCGGTGTTAAGCAAAGAATAAACACAACCGTTAACAAACGTTAAGAATTGCAAACGTTCGATAAATACAGGCGCCGCGACAACTTTAATGCTTCCTACTATTAAATATTTACAACATGCCGTAATAAGTATTATATCCCTTTGTTGGATGTGTTGATGGTCATCATCTCGGATAATCGATTAGCTCAGAATATTTTCCTTATTATCGATCGTGGGATCTATTTCGTATATCAAATCAAATTTCTATAATTTTCCATGTGAAAAAAAAATACTGAATGAATAAAACTTAAAGTATACATAATTTATTTATTTTTTCATAAAGACAATGCGTGATTGGCATTACAGAATAACCCAGGTCGACAATCACGCATAAAAATATAATAGTAAAAGAATAACAATAAAGAAAAGAAAAGAATTATAAAATATCAACGAAAAGGCGATATTTAACATCCAATATATCTACATATTTGGCCAAGTGGTTGAGCAGAGAAATAGCTCTGGTTACCGGAGAGTTTCTGAGAGCATCTGTCCTCACATTTGGCGGAAGAAAAAGCACACGTGAAGGAGCTCGATAGTAGTGAAGTGGCGCCCATAAGGGCAAATCGCACAATACAAGGGGGTTATGTACTGCGCCAACCAACATCTTGAAGAAGTGCTTTGCCAAGTAAATCGATCTTTTCTCGAGGGTTACATACCCCAGGCAGCCCTGTACTCATGTATACGTACACATTTTTCTTCAAAATATCCAAGAAACGAATATGGAAAAGATTACATTTTATTGAAAACCCTATTTATTGATCTATACAAAATATAATAACACTGTTAGATACAGAGTATAATTAAAAAAAAATGAAATATGTAACCCTTTAACCGCTGGAGAAATTGATATAATTATCTCCTGTGCGCGAATAAATTTGTATATTCAAAAATGCAGCAAGAACTAAAATTCACTGACGAAACTTGTAATGAATTGAGTAAACACATTCTACCCAAATAACTTTAACACAAAGCCTCCAATACGTGCGGCTAGTGTGTGCGGATAATTGTCACACCAGTGTGACAGTGGTCGTTAAAGGGTTGAAAACTTTGACGTTTGTTCAAATATACGATTTTTTATTCAATCAAGGGCGCGCCGTTCATATGGGCAGATTGTGCGGCACACACAGGCGCCGGAAGATGAGGTGCGCTGAGAGGCGGGAAAAATTGAAAACTATTAAATATTAATTGATCAAACTTTCTGGAAATCGAAAGGATTTCGATTAAAAATTCTCTAAATCATTTTCATAAAATGTTTTTTTTTTATTGTAGAGAGGAGAATAGGAGCCCCAAGTTCCGCACACTGTTGGCGCGCTACTGTGTTCATCTACTACTCATCACATATGTTGTGGAAATAATGCGCTAGCCTCTATATTCAACGGTCGTGACTCCAGTAACGCCCGACGGTTTCCGGGGGCCTGTGTGCAGAACTTCAATTAGCGCCCCCCTGTACGTCTGGTGTGCTTGAAAAGACGAACTATGGGCAATCACTTTTAAAATATATTTAAAAACGAATCCGTATCAACTTCTTCATATTCCAAAAGATAAATAAGTAACACGAAAAGCCGTACATCGAGAAGGCAGAATCTACCCAGAAAGTTCGAGAAATGTTTCAAAGATGCAAAAAAAACCACTCTCAAGAGTGTAATTTTTAATCAAAACCTCGTATTATATAATCCTTCTTACTTTATTAGATACACTACTCTAAAGATCTACTATAAGAATTGTAGTAGATCTGATGCTGCTTGATCGGTGCAATTTCAATGGAATTTGTAACATTTATGGATTCGAATAATGGAAAATGGTTTTAATAGGTAATCACCACTTCTTATATTCAAGGAGCATAATTAATAACATCTATTTAATACGTTTGAAAAACTATAGTAAGAGAACAGCCCTCCATTCCTTGTCAAGAAAATTCGAATGTCAAGGTATTGATGAATTCTTCATCAATACTATTTAAATTTTTTGATTTTTTAACTAATCAATATGATGCGTAAATGACAAGGCTCTCGGCGACGTCCCTCAGACTGAGCTCTTGGCGATATCTCGCCGCACGTGCCAATCGCATGTTTCACTCGACTCAGCACATCGTACAAGGTGCGAGCGAGAATAAACATCGCACTCATGGCAGCAGTAGCGAATATTGCTGATTTTTTTATTTTCGCAATTGCAAACAATAAAGGACAATGACTTTTTAAAGAAACACAAAAAGTTGTGACATTTTTTGGCAATGTCTCAAAACAAATATTGGATAGATCGGATTCATTCCTCGATTTCAAATCTTGTGCAGACTTCTTCGTGTGATGCAACAGACTAAAGACTTTACTTGTCTACAAATTAACGACGTTCTAAAATGTGATCATCGTGCAAAGCCATGTTCAAAGCGAATATTATGATTATAATAGTAAAAGCGAGTGAAAGAGATATTAATCAATACAAGCGGATATCTTAATGTCGCTTTCTATTACAACGGACAACATGGAATTAATGCCGTATTTAATATGCCAAATGCAAACCAATTATATTCGCAAAATAAGAATGTAAGTACCACCGAAGCTACTCCATTTCCGCGAATAAATCTGCAGAAATTTGCACACAATCAACGTGCGATCCAAATTGGGAACGGAGCAAACAACCGGCAACACCGACCGCTACTAACAAACATCGACTTGTCTATAAATGTTGTAATGCAACTGGGTATCGATGGTTGCAACACTCGAACAAGGTTACTAAAGCGCGGTCGATTAAAACGGTGCATTTTAGATGATTCACACGGGTCCAGTAAACACGGCGTGACTAAGAAGCCATCGCGTTAATTCCAATTCAATATATTTTACCTGACGGTGACCTCTAAGCAGATCGCGTTAATTTTGAAACAGAATGACGTAGATAACATCGGCATCCATCATCGTGTTATGCGACACAGAATGCAATTTATACAACATCGTGATTTGAATGGTCATTTACGTGGATCTGGACGTTAGTTCCGCTGCGAATTACATCACGGATACTTTCATCATTTTATATATCTGAATAACGACAATGGAATTAGATCGCGTTAACGTTTCGACGCATACAGAATTATGCAAAAATGAGACAATGGCAAATTAGGCTTTCGAAAAATGGTACCATTTTATATTGAACATAAGTAGGACAACGATTTTAGTATATCTCAAGAGTCGTTTAGTCGTTTCCTCATGGTTGAACATCGTGACTCGTGACCCTTCTCTAGGTAAAGTTGATTGTGTCACTGCAATAAACTGTGGTATAGCTTCGTCTTTAACTTCTAGTAAATGAACAATTGTTTTCAACTCTTCTAGTTTGTAAATCAACATCATTTACAATGGATATTTCACAAAGAAACGAAATTCTAGAAGAAATGGAGTTGAAAAATGAAAATCATAGTTAATTGTACTTGTTGGAGATGTTAAGGAGTAGTTGATCAGGGAATAACTTGAAGATCCGATTAAAGAAGGTCTGATACGAGAATATTTACCCTCTTTTAGCCATTTCTGGCATTGGATGAGTTTTTTTTTTCTTTGGCCGGCACCCTCATGTCTGAGGATCGTGATCATTCTTGTTCCGAAAATTCTTGATTT
>JAGXCT010036494.1:390887-421175 GCA_022495035.1 Philopotamus ludificatus | reverse complement strand
ATGTTGATCTCGAGTCCTAGTTTCTTACTTTCACAGATAACTTTTTTGAGCAGATTGGCCATTTCTTCTTCTTTGGTGACTATTAATGTCGTATCGTCCGCATATCTAAGATTTGATTTGACGTGTATCTTCTACCACTATTGGTATGGGATTTTACCCTCCCCACTGTGTCCAGGCAAGTAGAAGAGGGTTTGCCTAGGTATTCGTTCTCATCTTTTCTAGATCTCTTCAAAAAGATAATCTCCTAGTTAAAAGGAAGAGGAACGAAAGTATCGAAACTGGACCGTTAATCGGCCTTAAATTTAGGGGTTTCGTTCCCAGGGCATACTTGTTGTAATAAAATTAACATCTTGATTGTCAAAGTTAAGCACTACATGACCCCATCGGCCCCGTCCTGACATACTAATCTAAATGTTGGGCTCTGACAAAACAAGATGAGCTACAATTGGATATTCTGTAGAGGAGTATTTTAAGATGGATATTTGAATCTGTATTCGACGACGGGGAATCACGTGTCTGAAGCAACGAAGAGCTGTACCGACTATACAAGGATATACCAATCTCAGCTAACATCAAAGTAGCCAGACTCCGTGTCAAGGATGCGGGACAGCCAGCCACCGAAAAGGCTTATGATTAACAAGGTTTACTGCCCCCAGAGGAGAGGAAGACGAGGGCTGAGGTGGTTGGATTGTGCACAGGGGGACGCTGTATCATTGAGACCAACCGAAAGATGGAGCGTCGTCACGGCAGATCAGATGAGATGAAGAATGATGTTGAATGAGGGCAGAGCTCTACTCTACTTTTAACTCAGACTAAACAAGACATTGGATAATTGGACAGTAATATGTATAAACAATATTATTTTTTTGTCAGAAATTCGACTTGAAGATAAAAAAAAAGCGAAAGAACGGAACTTAACCATAATTCAGAAATTACTGTACTGCTAAAAAATCTAAATGCAATATTTTTTATCAGTTATCTTACCATAAAAACTTGCGTAACCAATCTAATTTATTCCTAACGATCGATGAGCAAAAAATCAGAATTTCAAGCAGTACCCCAACGGAAGCATTCAACTCCGTGATCATGAATGTCAATTAGATTTTTTTACGCGGAAAAAAACCGTGGGGTAAGAATATAAAGTATAATAGTTAAATGATCCAGAGACAGGATGCGTTCTGCTTTAGTAGTCCCTGTTTTTGTATTGAAATCACTTTTAAATGCAACATCACGTATCAGACTCGAAAAAGGGGAACGTGACCATAAAGAATGGTGGCAAACTCTTCTCCACGTAAATTGAATCAGATGTTTATTCAACATCCGCCGGTCATTATGCCTCGATCGCTTCATACTGAGAACTTCTCAAATTTTAGGTGAAGGCCGGACGAATTGATGATAATTTGCCGTCCGTTAGTTTAGGAAGAAACGAAAAAAATGAATTTGCAACGGATCCGAAACAATTACATCATTTACGATCTTGACATTGCCAAGTTCACAAATCAACAAAATAAAAAAAAAACGCTAACATTTTTTGCAACATTAAATGCGATTAACAGCAAAAAATTACATTAGATAAATTGAATGAACAGCTAGCCGACTTGTGAGATATTATCGTAGCTCTCCAGAGCAACTCAATCAGGAAGAAGCCGGTTACAATTATACGTTTAATGAAGGAAGAACCAATTTAAATTAATCCTTCGCGTAAATTTTCAATGTTATGATATAAAGCTTGTCATTGAAAAAATAATGATCCGTGAGACATGTGGCACGACATGTGGTTTCGCGTATAAAAATGATGCTATGCACATAATTGTAAAATTGTCATCGTTACGTCCCAGATCCTAAATATTGCACGATGGACGCGATATCAAACTGAATGTGACGGTTGATGTCAGAATCTTCTGTTGCTGGATCAAAGGTTTCAAAATACAGGCACGTTTTAGATTGTAATTGAGCAGAATCACGGTTCTTGAACAAATAGTTTAAAAAAATATATGAAATTCAGGGGAAAATGATAATTTTCTAGCAAACAGCGATTACTTTCAGTGATATTGTGATTCTGGGCGGGTCCATGGGTTTGGCGACTAACGAAGACGATTAAAACAATAACAGTAAGAAAAACATTACAATTTTTATGATGGTAGATTGTATTCCGTCCTTTAAATAACTTAGTTGTGCCTGATTTTTGTTGATTTGGTTGCAACGTACAGATTCACATTTTCAGATGATCGTCACGTTGAGTATCATATAATTGTGACCTATACAATGTCTCTGTTAACATGAAGAATGTAGATGTTCAACAATAAGTGGTTGAAAAGAAAGAATGTTAACAAAAATAAGAGTAGATTAACCCATTAACACATTTATTTTTTGCTTATTAAAAGGAGGAAATAACAAATTCCTGAATTGAATATTTCAGTATTTATTAAAACTGTGTATTTATTAAAGATTTGTTACATTATAAGATGAGAATGAAATCGAAAATATTTTTTTGGATTATTTCCAATCTACATAAAATTGCAGGATTGAAGCTCGATTCTTCGGTATAATTCCATATTTTCAGGATATTACCAACTTCTTCGCAATTTTGTGTCGTGCTGAACGCTTGAGAGAGTATCATTTGGCTCAGTAACTTCAAATGTCCTACATACAAATGGCCTAAAACGCTTTTTCTAAGAAAGAAAGATGCAGATGTTACAACGAGTCAGACTCGTCATTCGATCGCAATGCCAAAACCAATGAATAAGATTGGAACTGTTCTAGCATCAAACACTGACGATCATTTTTATTCGTACTAACGTATACTTGTATCTGACGTATCTTGACATTGATAGCCTTATTAGTTGCTTATTTTATTGTTGACTATCAAAAAGTTTCACATGTTTTGCTGTACTCTGCGGTTTTTTTACTTTTTTATTAATAAAAAGTGAAAATACAGAAAATTAATGACCAAAAACAACAACGATATGATGCCTCAGCCTCTGTATTCACCAAAGATGGCTAAACGTGAATTATTCCAATAGCCAACGATGAAGAAGTCTTGAAAATACGACGTTTTGCATGAAGATTGAGGAGATAAAGTCAGAATTACTAAAACAGCTAAATGCGTAATAGTAAAATGGCGTACTAGAAGTGCTTAGAAGATTGGAAAAGCACTGATACAAGCATATGATGTGTCTGATGTAGGAAAAATTCGCATATTGTATTAATCCATCTGTCACGGCGGCTCGCAAACAGCCGCGTCGTCCGAAGGGGGTCTCTCAGATACCCCAAGAATTTCAAGTCAAAATATCGATGAGTTCTTCATCAATATCTTGACATTTTTTAAAAAAAAAATATTTTTCTAAGAGCTATTCATGATATTCTTCATAATTTGATCGATATTTTCGATTTTTTAACTAATTAATATGACGCGTAAATGACAACGCTCTCGGTGATGACTTGCTGCACACTGAGCTTTTACAGCACGTGTCAGTCGTATGTTTCACTCGCACTCGGCACATCGTACCGGATGCAAGCGAGAAAAATCATCTTGCGCGTAACAACAACTGTGAATATAGTTGTTTTAATTTTTTTCACAATTGCAGACAATATAGGACAATGATTATTTATAATATTTATTCTTTAGACATTTTTTAGCCAAATACAAAGGATTTATATTAAAAGATTTATTCGGAAAAAATCAAGAGGTTAAAAAGAAACTAGGTAAAGTCGAATCTCTCGTGATTATTTTGAAACGAATTTAAAGATCAATACCATTTACCTAGTTTTCAGTAAGGAAGAAAGAGGAAAGACGCCTAGAATAAGGAAAGGGAAATCATTTCTACTTTTTATGCGAGAATTTGATTTAGTTTTGGAAATACGCGCATATATTATGAGTTATTAACGGACAACTAGTTATTTTTATGACCATCTATAAAAATATGATATTTGCATAGCCGATTAGCATATTACGTTAGTGAAATTCTGGCAATGGAATCACAAATCATGCATGAATCATGCATTGACACACCGATTTATGAATAATAGTGGTATTCTCTCTCAGAATTACGATTGATAATAATGTGGTAATTTTATCAGAGCTACGACGTAAACGAGATAGTCGAGATTATCATTATCATCGATGTTTTTAATTGAATCGTATCGTAAACAAAGGTAATACTGAGAAAAAAATATCATATATACAGACATAGTGAGGAGAACGACTTAGTTTTTTTTTAATAAAAAAAGAACGTGGGACAATACGCATTGTTTTCGGTTTATAACGAATCTGAATTTCCGTTATTACGGAAAAGTGTCAACATATATCAAATAATAGAACGTCACGCAAAATCAACAATGAAAAATTCACGCTGGCAACACTGCAATTCATTTTGAATAAAATGTGGATTCTTTTTTTTGTTATTCGATCGCGGATAGCTCGTCGTTACGATTCCGTTGGGATGAAGCGTCTGAAAACCGGTTTATTGTAAACAAATAACGCGAGTTAACACTGGCTTGGATTAATTTTAAACAGTTTTATTAATCGTGTATTATATTATTAATGAATGGAAATTAAAAAAAATATTTGGTTCCAAGACGGTGATGTATGCCCATGGCCCTAGAAAATGGAAAGTGTTTCGAGCTGACCTGTGCGATGAGGGTCCCTTTGACGGTGATGCCCACCATGGGGCCGAAGTGCAGCTCGAGGCCGGGCTCCAGCACCAGCTCGGCGTCCGCTTCACCACCAGCTCCTCGCGCAGCAGCAGCGGACCACCGGCGGCCTCCCACACGGTGTAGGCGTCGCGAAGCGAGCCCCCCGACATTTCGCGCACCTCCTGAGCGTGCGCCCCTAACGAAAAGCACCACACCACCAGCCACAGGGTCCGCCACTTGTGCTTAGAGTCGCTGTACGCACTGTTGTTTTTACGTAAAAGGGCCATGTTGGGCCGGGATCGGATCACAACTCAGACTGGAACGACCGACGGCGGAAGGAGGATCGCGTTGACATACACATCGGAAGGATGTCCTTTGTGCGCGAAAGCGGTGACGTCGACTCGAGAGACGTTCGCCCGAAGACGGCGCGCGGCCGAGTGCGGTGGGCGCGCCGGTCACGTGACCCCCCCACCTGCCAGGTGCACGCACACCGACACACTCAACTGTCAACTCCCGCATTCCTATCCTACCTGCGCAGTGTTGCTAGCTAAAAACAATACACTCCCCTTGTAATTATCTTTTTACACAAATAACGGTCGACTGACAGTAAATAAATTATAAATCTAACAAATATATAATTAATAAATGTACAATAGATTTTGGTATTGATTTGACGTAATGCGTATTAGATTCCAATTGGAATCCAATATTGTTTTTTTTTATTAATTAAAATTTATTTAACTCTTGATAGAGATAATTCTGTATTTCAGCAGCCCGTCCCTGATTTCTTTTAAGAAATACGGGACGTACAAACGGTATTTGCCATTGATCGTTAACCTCGAATCGGGACATAGACAGTCGATCCTTCGTAAAGGAGCTGCCGCGCGACAAATAAAATTCAGTCAAAATAATATGGATTTAGAGACTCGTAAAGTAAACCAAAAGGTGGTAGAAGGTAGACTCTTCGAAATTACCGCGTACCAGTTTATAGATTAATTAGCACACTTAACTAGCAAAGATATTAAACAACGAACCCACGCCTAGATACTCCAGTTTAGAAGGGGCTGACCACCCCGCCCCATCGCTCACAGTCCTCTAAGATAAACTGGCTGACGATAGTTGGAATCTCCCCAATTGGTGATACCGGGGTGCAAGCGAAGATCAAACAAGAACCACGGCCACCGCAAGTCATACTGATCTACCACCTACAATAATCGTATATAGATTTAAGGGCTTCTTACTTCCTAGTTTCAGAATTCTTAGGTTGTTTCACCCTGCTGCACTATTCGCCTCATTCCCTCTCTGAAGTCTTTCCAAATGATAGGGGATTGCTGTTGCGCGACAGAGCTGATGTATATGTATATGTGTGTGCGTGTTTATGCATGTATATGCGTGTGTGTATATGAAAACACCATCGAGGGAATGACAATACTCAGGGCAATCAGTCAAAATGATCAGGACTTAAAGCATGCTTAGAATTAACCACGTCAAGGTCCGTAGAAACGCATGTTTTAGAATAACCACGTAGAGGTATATAGAAACAATTCTTTGTATCTCTGCCACCAGTAATTGGTGTAGAGATGCGACTATCCCGGGCTAGGTTGACCCGGCTCCCTAGCCATTTAAAGGCAAATGCCGGGATAGTTCCTTGAGCCGTTTCCCATCACATTTCCGCTTCCTACAAACTCGCTCCATCCTTTCCCAGTTCCATTATAAATCCAGGCGTAGCGGCAGCGAGAAACTCGTTCGGATGGAAGCAATGCCGCACCAGGTGGCTGTTTTAGACTATCGCTAAGGCGTGCAATGTTGGCCTGCCGGCCCAAAGAGGGGCCTGCCCCTCCGTAAGGCTAGTGGATCAACCTGCACCTGGATTACGTAGCCAACTAATGTTGTTCTTGGCGTGCTCCGAAATGACGGAGGAAACTCCAACACGACGAGCATGCGAAGAATGGCAAAGTAAAAGCCATACGCAATCATCATCATCACTCCGTGGGCCAGAAGATTTTTAGCAAAAAAATTAACCATTTATTTAACAAAAAAAATACGTCTTTTATTGAATATCCTATTATCAGATCGAACCCTATAGAATAGGGGTGAGCAACCCGCGGTTCACCACATGTTCTCATGTGGCCCTTCGAAGATTTTACATTTTAACTTTTAATAGTATTTCTATTAACTTAGCAGTGTAGAAGAGGTCTATTTAGGGCCACATCTTGATTAATTCTTTTAACCTTTTCCACTCTCTGGAAAGAGTGGAAAAGGACCAGAAGTAATGGCTTAAAAGATTTTTTAGCAAAAAAATTGTACAACGTTTTTTAATTAATTAATTGAAAAAAAAATGCCTTTTATTGAATAGGATATCAGATTAAACCCTATAGATCAGTGATTCTTAAACTGGGTTCGTTCGAACCTCAGGGGTTCGGTGAGTCAGTCTCCCGGGTTCGGCAGAGGTCAAAACACACACCCGACTTATTGTACAATATTATGAAAAATTATAATTTTTCCAATTAAGGGTTCGGTGAAGGCGCATATGAAACTGATGGGGTTCAGTACCTCCAACAAGGTTAAGAACCACTGCTATAGATGTTCTTATTCATTTTAACAATGAAAATATTTTTTTATATATTTTCGTAAAATATAATTATTAAAAATTGAATGTTTTTTCATTGACCAAAAATGGGCAATGAAAAAAGTTAAAAAAATAATAACTGTGATGAGGAGTGTAATGTAACACAAAATCTCTATTGGCATGTTCAACTAATGAGTTGAATCTTGTACAAGGATCATATTTGGGATGTCCCGGAGGAAATACATTTCTATTGTCAGTGATGTGAAAAAAAATGAGAATTAGTTTGAAATGATATCTCGAAAACATCTTACTAAACCATGGAATGCTTCTTGAATTTTTTGACCAATAACTAAACATATTGGGTCTTCGAGTTATCCATATTTCCAAAATTACAGCTACGAAAGCTTCCATTTCAATGAGATTTATTGGTCTATCTAATGTTTTCAATTCATATATGAGGCGCGATGGCGCTCGCCGCGCTTTTAGCCCAAACAACAAAGAGCGCCATCGCGCTCCTCAGCACTCTAATGGTTAATATCCATTTTTGTTTTATATTATTTTCCGCTTAAATAATGTTGCAAGGATCTAATAATATGATAGTCGCTTATGGCAATGTCTAGAGAATATGGTGGGTGAAGAAGAAGTTCTCGAGAAAATCCATTGATATTTTTCTATTGGTTTTTTCGAAACGTGTGGGTAAAATTTTCAAGAACTGGGTTTTATAAAGTCAGAGTTTCTTTTAAACGATCTAGTTGAGCACGATAATTCAACAATTCATAAAGAGTCACTCCCTGTATATGCATAATATTATCTTTTTAGGGTAAAATTGTAGGTCTCATCATGTTCTTAGGGTAGGAGTTGGGGGTTGATTGGCGCTCAACCAGTGGCGGATTTATAGGGATGCTCTGATGTTGGAGCATCAGACCCCCGATCGTTTAGGGCCTCGAGGGACCTCAGAGATTTTATTCAATATTTTAAAGAATTTTGTATTGTTATACTTTTTTGTAATTTTCTTGAATTGTTTTGTATAATTCGTCCCCAACATTTGACAACCGACAACCCAATTATATTCTGTATATCAGGGGCCCCTGAAAATGTAATTAGCATCAGTCACGATCCGCCACTGCGCTCAACCACTCCTTGCGTTTTGTGTCGACGTAAAGAATCCATTTCACATCTCCATTGACCAGACTCTTCAAAAATTATTAATTCTATTATCTAATAATTAATGATTGACATATAGAAATGCACCGTGCAAGTTTTACTTCTAGCAATTTATGACATACCCATATTCCGCAAGTTCACACCTTTCTCAATTCTTTTAAATGCTTGTAGGAGGCATATTGAGTAACTGTGCTAGTTCCCGTACTGTCAATTCGGATCTGTTTTAGCCACCTACCCTAATATCGTCAGTCTCAATCACTTTAGTCCTAAATTTTTTGAACTACAATTGAAACTTTCTTAGTATAACTGCGTCCCTGCCAATTGCATCCCAATTATTTTAACCGCTATTTTCGCATTATTTGAAAGTTGAAACTCATAACCTACAATATAGTGTAACGTATTTTGTTTCATCTCCACTGCCATCGTTGTTGTAGGGTCGACATTTTTTTTTTAAACATCCATTACTAAAGATAACCACCAATACTACCACGATTGACGAATATCAAAGGAATGCTGTAAATATCTTTAGCTTACAAAAAGTTATCCATTTGAGCAAATGTAAGAAATAATGCAAAGACTTATGGAACAACCTGATACTTTCTTGGCCGGATAAAGAAGTAAGCCTAGCTTTTTTGAAAGAAAAGCGAAGCAACACGAATATTGAAGACTCTCGCTTGTTTGATGAGTCTAATTATCTCCCATGTCCCATGTTTTATCATTGATTTCGGCCCAGCATGCAAGAATTACAAAAAGGTCCTATTCTTTTATATTTGTTATTATAGATTTGATTATAAAGCAGAGTTGGGGAGAGACGCTGCCTTACGTGGAATGGAAGAAAAAAGAACAAAAAAGAAAAAAAATCAGAATAAATAATAATAAAATGAGAAAAAATAAGAAAAAAATATGGATAAATAAGAATAAATAATAATATTATGGGCAAATAATCTTAATAAAACTATAATTTATTTTTTCTTGGGCGGGGGGCGGGATTTAATTCTTTCAGATTTAGGGGGCCGTGACATGAAAGTAATTGGGAAGCACTGATATAGAGTACAAGTTTTTAAGACAAGATTAAAGAACGTTAATTGATTTGTTTTTGAGGACAAAGAATTATCCAACATTATTAATTAATTAAATATGATAAAGAGGAAAAAAATATATAATGTTAATGAAATAATATATTTACATATTATATGTATACAATAACAATAATTTTATGAACAAATTACAATAAAAACATAAGTAAAATAAATGTATCTCAAGGAGATTATAAATTCATGTATAAATTAATTTATAAAAAATCAATACTTTTTGAATTGCCTAAAGCTACGATACTTTTTAGGATTCAATCCGTATGCTTGTAGTCTTTCATCAGTTAAATTATCCAAAGTATTAATAACTTTGGCTTTATCGGCCGGCTTTTGGCTGGTTTTCACCCTTTTATTATTATCTTTAAAAGGCATTTTTACAACCGGTTTCTTTTCAATTCGACCGGGATTATTATTTGACACTCCCGCACCAAGCAGTTTAGCTTTAGCATCTCTTTTACGACGTCGACGTGATAAATTTACAACTTTAACATCTTCAGACAGAACGACGCCTGAAGACGTCTGAACATTTATAGATTCAACAGTTTCTTCAGTATCGACTATTATTGCAGACTTTTTATTTTTAGATTTCTTATCTGAAATATTTTCAACGGGCTTAGCAGTTTCTTTTATTTCTGAATCATGTGCTTGCTTTTTTGTTGTCGCTACAACTTTTTCGGGAGCCGAATCTGATGGAGTTTCAGTACTCGGAACGATATTGTTTTCTAAGGATATCTTTCGCTTTTTTACTTTTTTATTTTCTTTAAAATCCATGATTTTATTTTCTTCAGATACATCGACCTTCGTGGTTGTATCAAGTGATTTCCTTTTCCTTTTTTTATTTTTATTTTTCTTCGGTGTTGTAATCTCCTCTCCATTTTCTTCTGGTGCAACTTCTTCATCCCTATATTAAAAATAAAACACGTAAATACATTTCCACATACATTTTATTTCAATTTTTAAATTTTTATAGAAATTTATGTAAATTTTACTTACTCTTGTTGAGTTTTGAACAGACTCGGTAAAATTTTCATTTTCAACTGGATATTAGCTGCCTTTATTTGATAAAGCTTTTGATCGTTCAAATCTAGATGAGCCGATCTGCATCGAAGAGTCTTCTTTAATGGATACCATTTATCTAATTCCTTGTCATCTGCTAACAAGATCTGAACGAAAGTTGAAAACATAAAATAAAATTCATACGTTTCAGATAAATGCTTTTCGTGTTAATTAATTGAAGACATACCTCCTCCATGGTTAAGCCGTAATTACAAGCTGGTACTTCTCTATATTTATATCGGCAAGGCATGTCACCGATTACATCCTCACAGTCCAACTTATAGTATTCGTCCAAATATTGGGAGAATGTTTTATTAATTTTATTGGGATCAAAAACAGGCTTTTCTTGCGTTAACGCCAGAGCCAGTTTATTTTTGTTTTTTCTTTTTCTTTTTCCCTTTCCCTCGATTGAATTTTTCAAGTCAGTGGTTGTCAATTTTTTTTCAGCAGTATTAGGATTAAAATCACAATCCATCTTAAATATGTAAATAAAATATTATTTAATTCATTATGCTGTTAATTTATTGAATAACTCACATTAAAATTTTCATCCTCGCAGTGGGGTTCAGATTTGTTGTCTTCCTCACCCTCCCAAGTGTCCCAATTTTCTAAATGTATAATATATTTTATTAATAATAAAATAATTACATTTATATATAATTGTGTTTGTTATTCGACACTCACCGACTCCCATTTCTTCATCTAGCTCGGGAAAATCGGGTTTTTTAGTATCGACAATATCTCCGTAATAGCCCTCATTGAATAATTCATTCATACGACGATCATGAGCATCTGGATCGAATTCTCCTTCAATATCTTCCGTCTAATTGAATATATTAGGATATTTTTTAATTAGGAAATTATAAAAAATAAAACAATAATTAAACAAAAATATACAAACATCGAAAGCTAATTGATCATTTCCGGTTATTTCTTTTAATTGATGAATTTTATCCTGTATTTCTTTTAATTTCAATGCTTTCAACTGATTAATTTCGTCAAATTTGTGTTGTTTTTCTTCGGCTTTCCTTTCTTTGATTTCGGTCCTTTTTTTTGATCGTTTATCATCTTTCCGTCTGACAGAATTATCTAATGTTCTAGGATATTGTTTAATCTGAAACATATTAAATTTATTATAAAAAATCTATTATTAATAAAATTAATTAGAAATTATGTTCAAACTTACAAAATCCTGATCAGGTTCTTCGAAACGAAAATTAAATTTGTGCTCAAATTCGGTTTGTTCTCCGACATGTCGTTCATCCTCAGATAAGTCAGCATCGGGCTGATTAACGATTTCATCATATGTAGGAATTCTTTCATCGACATTCTCTTTAAATCTGTAATATTGATAGCGTCAGTACAAAATAAATATTAAATAATATCTATGGAATTAATAATTTTACCTCTGATTTAGCACATAATCCCGTAAAAACGCTTCACCTTCGTCTAATTTAGGATTTGTCCAATAATCTTTTAAAGATTTAAGTTCATTTTTCTCTTCCAAGTCAATGTTTTCTGACCTTCCAGACAACCATTCCCGGTATGTGTTTTCTTCGTCAACCTACAATATTATTGTAATAATTTCAGTATAAAGTGAATCAGAAAAAATGAATATAAATAAACTAACTTCTTCATCTTGAGTCTTATTTTTTTTCATAAATAATCCGCCCAATTTATCATCTCTATCTTCTTCTTCATTGTTTTCGTTAACGGCTTTACTCAGAATATTTTTAATTTGCTCTTGATCTTCTACGTAAGTCGGCGACTGGGGTCTTTTGGTGTTTTCTAAAATATAAACATACATTAATCACTCATGATCAAATTAGATAATTAATATATAAAAATGATTTACCTTCTTCATCATCTAGTTTTCCAGCTTTATCCAATATTATCGCTCTATTGTAATCTCGTACAGTAATAGCCTTTTCCTTCTTATTTGATTGTTTAGTCGTTTCTGGTTCATCGCTGTTAAAAAAGAGTACATCCTTATCGTATATTTTCGGATCCTTTTTCTTTAAACATGATAGGGTCTTAAAAAAGTTTTTTTCAAATTTTTCAGTGAAGTTTATGTCTTCATCGTCATCATCTGAGCTGCTAGAGTCTGAAGGTCTTTCGTAGGTTTACATATTTATTTTTAACTGTAATAACAATTTAATGGGGATTTAGATATATAGGTTGTTCCAAAAAAATGTATACACAGTTTGAATGATTATAATTCTTAGACACTCTTGCAGTAAATTCAAATAATTGGCACAGTATATACATTTTTTGGGGCATCATGTATTAGTAACATTTTTATTGTTTGAGGTGAAGTACTTACGTTTAAGAAGCTCTTCTTGACGCCGCAACTTGTCATACTTGGCGGCATATGTAGAGCGTCCGAAGGTGAGGCCAGCACCCTCGTCGCCTGAAGAGTCTCCAGAGAAAAGCGTCGCCATCTGACTGGCCGCTCCACGTGCTTTTGTGTTGCCAGAACTGCCAACACACTTCATGATTAAAATCAATGTTGCCAATAGTCAAGAACACACGTATAAATCCCTTTCGTAAATCAGTAATATTTTTAACTGAAATCGTTTAACTTGTTACATTATACTAGTAAAATATAACTATACATTTTTATGAATAAATTAAATATATTTTTTTTTCATTTTAAACATATTTATAAGAATTTAATAATTTTAACCCCTTTGCGATCACTTAAAAATTATGATTGCAGGCTCAGACATACAAAATACTGTGCAGTGGTTATTCCATAATTATCATTTTATATAATCCTATAAAATAAAAGTAATTTATTTCCAATTTTGCGAAGCAATTATTAATTTAGACTTTTATGTTGAAAGAGTTTATAAGGTTAGCAGTAGACACTTTTGCTTGTTTCTGAAAATATCAACTAATTTCACTTTTACATAATTCCATTTGATTTCCATCTGTAAAAATAATCATAAATCATTTGCAATACACATTGTCTGTCTTTATACACACTAGTTTCAAATTTTGTATATTTTTGGTTAATTTCGTCGGCAAATACCGGCATCTGGTAATATTGTTAGCCATAAAGCTATGTCATTTATTATTTTGATGTCTATACCGAAGGTTCTTTTTAAACTATCACCTTTTTTTGCATTTCCGCAATTCCTTTTTTCAGTACCATTTTCAACCTTTTGATTCTAAACTCGTACTTCTTTTATCTTCTCTTTAGTAATATGTGGTTCAGAAGAAGTATCAAAGAAAGGTAATTCAGAATTATCTCACGTCGAATGGACTCGGACACCAATAGTTCGTCGAAAGTACGCCACCCCGCTCAGCAAGCAGTTAATAAATTGTAATTATTATTAAATTTATAAAGAAAAGGTACAAAAAACCATACATACTAACCTGGATATATCTAGACCCGGAGAAATCACTAGTCACCATTGGATGTAAATTGCAATATGATTATAATATATCAATTGTAAATTTTATGAAGTTAAATAAAAAAAAGCAATCAGAAAAATACAATTTACGCATTATATGTATTATTTCTAATTATTATTTTTGTAAGAAGTGCATAGTTAATTTTATTTATGAATATAAATACGTTTAAAATATTTTTTCTTGATGTTAAAATATACATGTATGCACTTTAGTTTGTATATGAATAATATTTTCGTTATCAGTTTTTTTTTATTTGAGTTAATCGGGCGAGGATTTCCTCTCGCCGGTTTGACAGGTGCGCTGGCAACACCGCTTGATAACATGTAGGATGGCGGGCGCGGGCTACGTGGTGTTCCTGGTGTGGGCCGCGTACCTGGTGGCGGCCGCCACCGTCGTGTTCTCGCGGGGCTTCTTGCTGGCGCGGGAGGCGCAGCTGCAGGCGGCGCACTGCGAGGGGGAGGCGGGCAACCCGCCTGGGGACGGGGGCTGCCCTCCCGCCCGCGCCCGCGCCCTCGTGCTGCTGGTGGACGCTCTGGGATGGAGCGCGGCTCAGCGGCTGCGGGCCGCGCGTGGCTTGCTGGAAGACTACCCCGATCGTACTCGAATGCTGCGTTTCCTCGCAGACCCGCCTACTACGACACTACAGCGACTCAAGGGCTTAACCACCGGTTCATTGCCGACCTTCATCGATGCCGGTTCCAATTTTGCCACGCCTGAGATCAACGAAGATAATGTCATCGATCAGGTTTTAATTATCGCTAATTTTTTTGCGTATAATTCCATTTGAATCTTACATAACGTGTAAATTTGGTGCGTTTTAGTTGATCAAGATGGGGGGTAAAGCCGTATTACTAGGCGACGACACTTGGGAACAATTGTATCCGAATAGGTGGCTCAGATCGATGACCATGCCGTCTTTCAACACTTGGGATTTGGATACCGTCGACAACGGTGAGATATCGCGACAACGAACGTTTATATATAATAATTATTTTAGATTATATCATTATTTAAATTTTTATAGCTATTAAAGCCAGATTGCCCGAAGAGATAAAAAAGAACGATTGGAATCTTCTCGTGGCACATTTTCTGGGCGTGGATCATTGTGGACATCGGTACGGACCTAATCATCCAGAAATGACTCGTAAACTATCTGAAATGGATCAAGTCATTAGAGACGTAATGGATTTGATCGATAACGACACTGTAGTATTTGTGATCGGTGATCATGGAATGACTGACACGGGTATTTATTTAATTTATACATGAAATGTCACCGTTAGTTTTAAAATTAACGTTGGAATTTATTTACAGGTGATCACGGTGGGGATACTGAAGCTGAAATTACGGCCGCAATGTTCATGTACTCTCCTTATAAATTGCTATCGCCACCGGAATGGTTGAGTCCTAAAGTCGTGAGACAGGTTATTGTTAATATTTATTAATACGGTCTATATATTTTTCTATCGAATCATGATTTTAATCTGGTTGATTTTTTAGGTCGATTTTGTTCCGACGCTTGCGTCTATTTTAGGTCTACCTTCGCCTTATTCTAATTTAGGTGCTATCATTTTAAATGCATTACCCTTTTCCGGAAATCCCGATATTCCTTACGAAGACTGGCAATTTGCTTTAATTAATCTATGGACGAATGTTAAACAGGTAAATAGATTTTATTTAATAATGATTAATCGTGTTTATATCAATTCAATTTTATTTTCAGGTTACTAATTATATTCAGAGGTATGCCGAAGTGTCCGATCAATTCCCCTATGACAAGATCGAAATGGTCGACAAAAAATTTAATATATTAAGTCAACGCGTTCAAAGTATTTACAATGAAAAGGCGTTTTATTCTTTTGCTACGGACGCCAGGTATAATAAAAATGTTATCTGTAGTTGAGTTAATATTATGCGGACGTTTATGTAATAACGAATGTGTTTGTTTGCAGAGAATTTTTAATCGAAATAAGGTCGATGTGCCAAGAAGTTTGGGTGCAATTCGATTCTTTTTCGATGTCGCGGGGATTGCTTTTGATATTTCTTGCAATATTTTTCTGTTATATGGTAGTAGACGGAATACCGTCGAGCAGACTCCCCGAAATATTTCAGAGTTCATTCTTATGGTTCTCGTATGGAGCTATGTTCCTCGTCACAGTACTGTGCGTCATATGTCACATGCTTTCCCTGATTGATAATCTGGAATTGACTATATTATTCTCGACGGGGATGGTTTCAACGTTTATGTTTTCGATGCTGGTCATTCAGAATTGGGAGCTGATTGCTCAGCATTGGTACGAGAATGTCAAGAAAAGAAATTGGTTGGATTTTATTGCAAAAGTCACTCTTGCAATGTCGGCTTGCGCCTTATTTTCAAACAGTTACGTGGTGGAAGAAGGCGCCGTACTATCCTTCTTATTAATTACGTTGGTTTTATGCGCTTGTTATCAGGGAGGCCATCCGAAAGTTTTATTTCCGTTGTTTATCAGTATCGGCGTATCGATGACTCTTTCGCGCCTGTATAGAAGTTGTCGAGAGGAACAAGGCGATTGTTATTTCAAAACTGGATACACAAATCAAACGACGCAAGCGCATTTAGTGATGGCATTAGTCGCCCTGGCTCTATTCATCAGTCTGACGCGTTATTGGTTACGGATGTGCGGAAATTTACTAGCGCCAGATGCAATCTTATGGAGATACACCCCGACTGTAGTCGCAGTCTGCACTGGAGCCCATTGGGTTATAACGTGGGGACCTCACAAACCTTCGTGGAAAGTGGACAGTCTAGCTAGAATCGTGTTCGGAATATTGGCCGTCACCGTAATAGTGCTTATCATCAGACCGCTGAGCGTTTTTGTGGTACCGAAGAATAAAGAATATTTGTCAGTGTACGGACATACCAACGTTGTGCCGCAGCTATTCCATCAGATGAAAGGAATGTTCAATAAAAATTCGGCAAACAAAAAAGAAACAAAGGACGAAGATGTGCCCGTCGTCTGCGGATTAGCTACGGCGTACAGCGCCGCTTACGTGATGTTGAGCATCTGCATAACGTTATTTGTGGCTCTGCTGCTCGGAGCTAAGGCGGCGCCGGCGATCATATTGCTCTCCGTTACGGCCGCATTGGTATTGGCCGTTTTATCAATCGTACGCTACAACACCGCCACGACGCTTAGTAAGTTTATATCACAGATAATAATTTATATTTTTGGATCTCCAATACTTTGTTATTGTCACACCGGCGTGACAATTGTTTATTCACCGCATACACTAGCGAAACATGCTGAAAGCGTTGTGTAAAAATTATTTGGATAGTAATGGGTTTATTAAATTCATGGATACATTTGGAAACACCCAAAGCTTTTTTATTGAATTCAAATTTTTATATAAAAATCCGCTATAATCAAATTAAGAGCTTCTGCAGGATCACGTAGAAATATTTTCATTTCCTTTTCTTTAATTTTTATGTGAACATAGCCCAGAAAAATTTTTGTAGCTTGGGTATTTCCCAACCAGTAGTAATTTTACATCTTGATTTTTTAAATAAATTTGTTTAACTGTGGATAGTATAAAAGTTTTTACCATGTCACTGTCTCACTGGTGAGTTGTATGTTTATTTACTTCACATGCTATAGAAGCCTAGGCTTAAATTGAACCAAATCAATTCATCTTCCGCTAAGTTTCAATGATGCAGTGTCTCTCTGTACACAGTTCAACCACCTTAGCCTTGGTCTTCCTTTCCTCCGAGGACAGGAAGGCTTGTTAACCATGAGCCGTTTCGGCAGCCGACTGTCCCGCATCCTTGACATGTGACCGGCCGACCGGAGTTTGGCTACTCTGATGACAGCTGTGACTGGTATATCCTTCTATACTCGGTACAGCTTCTTGTAGCTTCGGGTACACCATTCTCCATCATCGAATACAGCTCCAAATATTCATCTCAGAATTTTCCTCTCCAGGATATCCAGTTATGAATTCCTGGACGGCCTCGAAGCTGTACTCTTCGACTCTCAAGGGTTCAAGGATTCGTTCTTGGTATATGGGCATGTATTTTGTCTTGGACTCGTTGATCCTCAGTCCCATGTCAATTGCTGCTCTCATTATTCGCTGGCATGCTACCTTGAGAGCAGCCGTCTATGTTCTCCGCATAGGCAAGAAGCTGCACCGATTTATTAAGAATGTTTTTTTTTAACTCTAACTGCTAATGCAAAAATATACTTAAAACGCGAATTTATTTCCAAAATTTATGCGTTCTAAAGGTTCCCATAAATTGAATGAACCCATTTGTGTGCAAATAAATTCTACATAAAGCTTCAAGCATGTGTCACTAGCGTGTACGGTGAATAAACAGTTGTCACGCCGGTGTGACAAGGCCATTTAACGTCTTAATAAATGAAAATTTAAATACAGTTCTATTATTAACGTTACTTTTTACCACGAGTATATATTCAGTTATATTTTTATTCAATACGAGTCACGATTTTCAGACGAGTTAGTCAACGTGGACGCCTGCGGAATACAATGCTGGCTGTTGTTATCCCTGTATTTTTTTTATGCGACCGGTCACCAGGCCACGTTATCTTCGATACAATGGGGCGCGGCGTTCATCGGAACAGGCGGTAATTTCTCGTCGTACATAATTCCGGCCTTACTCGTCATCGTCAACACGTTCGGTCAGTACGAAATACATTTTTTTTTTCAACTTTCCATTATTAAAATATTAATAAAATTGATTGCGTATAGGTTCTCAGCTCATCATCGGATTGTGCATACCGTTGTTGGTGATAGCTCCGTTTTCGTTGTTTTTAATATGGGGACCTCCGAATAAAAACTCCAAATTTGACGTTTCAAAAGGTGAATATTTGCTGTACGAATGCGATACGTTGTTGACGGGCGCCGTATTCAACACGTCGGCAAAGTATATATTGTTTCATGCGGTCCGAGTAAGTTTTTACGTTTGTTTGTTTGTATTACGTTACGTTTTTTTTTTTTTTACGATTTATATTTTATTGCAGATGTTCATGTGCATGCTCGCGGCGACTGTTCACTGTCGTCATTTGATGGTGTGGAAAGTGTTTGCCCCCAAGCTCATATTCGAGGGTATCGGTTTGCTTGTTACGATAGCGGGAGTGTTGTTATCGTATCTATTTCTAATTAGATTGCATTCTCGCATGGATGCGTTTCTCAATAAAATTACTAAATCTAGTTGATCTTCGCAATAATGTTATTATGACTGATGTTGATAATTATACATGTATTATTGATATATGAATGCAGTCTTTAATGAATTTCTGAAAATTTTACGACGTTAAAAGACTATATACAATTATTAGTTTTTAAGGACAGAATGTATAGACTTTTTTTAAAAAAAAAATCTCCACGTATTAATCAAACGATACACATAGAATGTGTTGTTTGCTACCAAATTTGTGATAATTGTATATCCTAGATTCTCGGAAATGTACTAATTGTTTAGTATAATCCGTATCCTAATTAAAGATTTGCATTTTTACCACGGGTCCACAATACTAGTCTTAATACATTTATATTTTACTGCCATTTGGATTAAGTCGACATGCGCAAAGCACGAGAGCGGAACGTAAGACAATCCGTACGTTTTAATCGATCTGTATTACAAACCGTAAGTTTTTATTATGCATATTTTTGCGATTGTATAATATGAATGTAACACCATTAATTATAAGATGTTACGTAGCCATCAATATAACGCACTGGTGCTAGATTGATGTAATAATTTCGAAAGATCGTTTCATCCTTCTCTAAATTAGAAACAATAAGAATGTAATGTAAATGTAAATACGTGTGAATTTAATACAAATACATATATACAGTTTTGATAAACACTTATTTTACAGTTACGCGATTATTGAAATTATTGTAATGATACGTCGTCGTCATAATCAAAATTTTAGCATTTAATATAATATATATCCGTAAATTTTAAATATAAATAAAAGTGCAAACGCAGCTATATATCAATGATATATTTATTAATAAAATAATTAAATTATTTTTATCGTTATTATGTTTTTAATATATTGTTATTTAAATTATCATATTTTTCGCTCTAATTTCATTTTTATTCGTATTTATTAAAATTGTTCCATTTTTTTTATTATAAACAACGTAATTCCATCGTTTAAATTACGTCTCGAATAATTTATTACCAAGGTAGTATAAATGCAAACCGATTTGCTTGTGGCAAATTATCACTAGTCACTTCGATAAATAATAAATTAAATATCATGGAGGATTGTAGAGAACGTATTTATTATCGCGTGATGAATAAATATGTATTTTTAATATGTTAAGTAAATTTAGTAGAGTATTGAATAGCAATAAAAGTATTAAAAAGAGTTGTAACGATTGGTTCTCGTGAATATTATTAGACTGAACCAGTTCTAGCTTGTTGATATGAGAATTTGTACTTGTAGTGATGAATCAAAATAAAATGTTTTAATTTATTTGTGTTGTTTATTTTTTTTGTTATATTAAAAATAACGTGAATAACGAGAGTTCATAAAATTTTATTCAGTCATAATTATTGTAATAAAATATGTATATGTTTATAAAAAAAATATATATCGATGTCGACGTCTCGATTGTCCTTACAAAGTGTCCGCGAATAATAATTTTGTTTGTGCACTTACGTATTTCGGCCATAGAATTGGAGGCTTAGCGTGGCGGCAGCATATCATCGCGAGATTGAAAGCGCGCTCTATGTCCTTTGGCATAAACTCGTTACTTTTGTTACAAACCAACCAGTCCAATATCTGAAATTTGATAAATCCGTTAGTGATTCATAATAAGAGTAGTGATTTGGTTTTGTCGGAGAAATATTTGCAGTATTTTATGCTGTTTTTAAATGATAAAGGTTTGAAATCCACCGAAGCTACCCGGATCATGTGCAATATTTAAGGAGAAATCTTGAATCCTCGACGGTGCTAATGACAAACGAAAAATCAGGGAAAATTCTTTTTTCACTGCAGCGGCTTCCAACCTGGGTTTGGAGGTAAATTGGTTCAAGACCAAATATATGATGGTTTCACGATCGGGCAGAGAGGGGTCCGTTCAATTCTGAAAATCCAAAAATCTCTACCCGTATACAAAAAGCGATTCGGTGCTATTACGCCCTGTCTAAATTACTGGGGAATAATTCTATTCTCGAGGCGGAAAAAACTGAGGATTTATAAAACTATCATTCCCCGGTGGTAACCTATGCGTGCTGGTCATGGTCTCTGGAAGCCGAAACATGGATCGCTTCGATCGGTATGAGAGAAAAGTCTTAAGACGGATCTTTGGACCGCATCCGGACAAGGCTAGTCCCGGACATAGAGATATGCGATCTAATAACGAGGTCATAGCCATGTATGGGCAGTGATAGGATGGTCCATACTGTTATGACCTCTAAGCCTGGAGGAACTCGCCCCGTTGGGAGGCTGAGACTATGTTGGAAAGACAGGGTTGAGGTGGACGCGTCTCTGTTGGGGCTTGGGCGATGGATGAACGAGGCACGAGATCGGCAGAAATCGCGTAATGCCCTTCAGGTGCTAGGGACTCGTTTCGGCTCAGAGGCCATTTAAATAATAATAATTAATTCTGCGAGTTCCGACAGACTAGGATAAAATATTAGCATCAGACATTGAAAAGTGTTTATTGTCCAGCTAGGTATTAGCATCAGACATTGAAAAGTGTTTATTGTCCAGAAAAGTGTTTATTGTCCAGCTAGCTTCTTTAATTTGATTATAAATTCCATACCTGCTTTAAATAGGGGCAGTTGGGACGATAGGGTTTTCTTTGAATATTTTTTACGGAATTTAACCGTAAAATTTAAGGCCGTGACACTGTTTTGCCTTTCCCTATATTTTTGTCTTATATATTGAGTAGCCAAGTTAAAGCCCCTAATATTAGCTATCCCTCTGTCCTCACATCTGATTCGCCCTGCTAGTGTCTACCCTTAGGCCATCATTGACCCAAAAGGTACTCCTTTGTATTTGGTGGGATGTTTAGGGATTAACTCACTATGAATTACTAAAACTTGGTTAGACAGAGAGCTAGATTTAAAACTTCTGCGACATCCATCTTATTCCTCTGATGATGCACCTTCGGACTATCACCTTTTCAAGTCAATGGAACATTTGCTTCGAGGTAAAAAAAAATAACCGAAATCGGTAAAATTTTAATATAAAACCGCTAGAATTTTAACGAAGAGGTATAAAAAAATTGTTTATTCTGCGGAGGAGGATCATAGATAAGAACGGAAAATAACAGTATTTGTTTAAATAAACTAACAATTTTTTTCAGCTCTACCTAATGTAAACAAAGATTACAGAGATTGGAAGGGATTGCAAAATATTTGTTGTAGATAAATGAAAACCAATTGGTTGACAATACTACAGTAAACCCCCCTATAACGTTTGAGGCGGTTTTTTCCTAAAACGTCAATTTTTTAAAACGTTAATTAGAATTTTCATAAATAGTTAATTTATAATTTTATAAAATTAACTAATAAAATGTAGCATTGATCTTCCCTGCCCGCAAGTTGCGGGAAGATTACGTCAGCCAAAATATATAAGGATATTGCTCATCGCGCGAGTCAAGTCATTTGCGCTTGTTAACACGTAAAAATGACAAAATAAAGAAAAATGTTTGATATACTGATTTCCGTCAAATCAAAAAATAAATTTAAAAAACCTTAACCTCCTATAACGTGGTACCTATCTTGACGTTATAGGAGGATTTACTTTATCTACAAGGTTATTTCTGAAAAAAAAGCACGAGAGGAACGACCGCAACTACAACTGAAGTACGTAAAGCAATTCATATATAATTTTATGTGTTATATAAAGGTTTTCTGTATTTAGACTTTGAATAACTTTCCGGAATGAGCCCATTTCGATAATCATTGTATTATTGAGTGAGGTCTTTTCAAAAAATGTTTATTCATTGACAATAATTTTGCCATTAGATACATCATGCATTCTTGCCAGCGGTTTTTCCAATCTTTGAGGCACTTCTGGAATCGGCGTCTCCGGTGAATACGTATAACTCTATTATTTTTGTCCAAAATTTATTGCCTCATGTTCCACAAGTAAAAAACACCGAGCACAACAAAATATGTGAAACCTTTTTGACAACTAATAATAATATCTAGGCATCCAAAATGGCTACTAATTCAAGATACGTCCGATTTTTTAGGTGATTTAAAAATTTCATACATTTTTTGATTAAATATTGTACATCATATATTTCAATTTACCTCATAACCGATCCCCGTCAGTTCGGCACGGTTCTGATCCTCGAAAAAGCTGTTTAAGATTTGTGGGAAAATTTTTAACTTTTCTGCCGTGTTTGACATGAGTTTATCATTATTGTGATTGAAAATCTCTTGTTTCGAAAGCATAATAGCAAACGTAACCACCATGTCGCAGATAAATTCGACGGACGCAGATGTCGTTGCACTGAAAAAAATAAATAAATTATTAAATTATATCCTTTTCAATTCAAACTCATATTTAGAAACATTACCTGATCATTTCAACTTGCATTTTTGTCATTAATTTCGTAAACCACATTCTCGTATTCCGATTGACGTCAATCTTCACTAACACATTACTCGTCATAGTCAGATATAATATTTGATCGTCGCTAAAATTTGCAAAATATGTATAAATACAATTATATATATATCGTTAGTAATTTTAATCGTACCGATCGCAATCGATTGCTGCGTTGATCATCTCGTTTAACCAACAGAGATTATTTTCGGCGTCGTCTCGTAACGCCAACATGCATCTTAGATAACAAGACTTTTTATTGATGGGGAATATGATTTTTTGCATAACGTCCTCCGGTAATTCGCAACATATTTTTGTATAAGTTGTCCATACCTATACAAGCAATCGTATTAAATCAAAAATAAATATTAAAAAATAATATAATATTGTAAACATACATCGCTTTCGCAATTTACGCTGTCCCAGTATTTAATAACAATCTCGCCTAACGGAATTTTAATATTGTCGTCTATTTGTACATCTTTGAAGCATTGCGTCAGATATTTTAATGAAAACAAAAATATTCCGGAATCGTTGAACGCATTAGTATTCGATTGCATCAAACAATAAGCACAATCCATCAGGTCCTGGACTATAGGTAGAAGTTTTTTCGGCTTGATGCATTTACAGAGGTCGGGTAGGATTTCAAAAAAAAATTGTATCTCTTTAATCTGTAAAAATAATTGTTTTAATAAAGTCGCACAACCGATATTCATAGAATTGTGATAGATTTTACGGTCTGCTGTTGAGAATGCAAATAGTCGAGAAGCATTTTCATGGCCGACGGAGATGAATCGGCTTGCTGTGTGAGTAGTCGTAAGATGGACATTTTAACATCATCCTTTAGTGATTCGTCTTTTAACAACTCGTATAAAAATGACCAATTTAATGGCGGCAATGGCTTGCTGAATGGTGTCGATAAGCATTTTAAACATTCGTAAATGTTTTCCGATAAATTGTCCTTAAAATCTCCCAGCTGCAAATATTGAGAATAAATATATCTGTTAATCATCTATATCTATATCATATAATCATCGCACTAGAAGAAATAATAATCTGCCATGTTTAGAAACATACAGGGACACAAAGGGCAAGGTGCCCGCTAATCCACTGAAGCGACTAAGTGAAGACCGCCACAGGGTCCACCATAATAGCTTCGAAGCAAGATATGGAATCTAGAGGATCCTGGAGAGCCATAATCAAGAGTATACGAGTCAAGATTTTCTAATTGGTGCAGCTTTTTGCCTATGCGGACGACATAGACATTGAATCCAAAATCTCGGGCGGCTCTCAAGGATGCATGCCAGCGAATGAGAGCTGCAATTGGCATGGGACTAAAGATCAGCGAGACCAAGGCAAAATATATGCTCATATGCCAAAGAGGAATCCTTGAACCCCTGAGAGCCGAAGAGTAAAGCTTCGAGGCAGTTCAGGAATTCACATATCTCGGCCCACTTATTACAACTAACGATGAAACCAAATTGGAAGTACGAAGAAGAACCATGCTGGCAAACTGGTGCTACTATGGACTTCAATAGCATTTACGGTTGAGATTACACCCAAAGAAGACTACATGACCCTCATCAGTCCCGTCCTAACATAAGGATCTGAATGTTGGGCTTTGACAAAACAAGATGAGCAACATTTGGAGTTGTATTTGACCACGGGGAATGGCGGAGCTGTACCAACTACACAAGGATACATCAATCATAGCTGTCGTCAGAGTGGCAAGACTCTGGTGGGCCTGTTACGTGTCAAGGATGCAGGACAGTCAGCCGCCAAAAAGGCATATGGTTAACAAGCCCTCCTGTCCCCGGAGGAAAAGAAGATAAAAAGAAGTTTCCAAGAGATTGTTAAACAAAACAGAGAAAACCGTAGAAATACAACCAGATCAGTGAAAGATACACTTTAAAATGATGAACATTGCCATATCATTGTTAAGGGGGCGCGACAGTAGTACCAAAAAGGAATCCCACCGCTGCCACCAAAATGTTAGGGGGGCGCGACAGTAGTACCAAAAAGGTAACCCACCGCTGCCAGTAAAATGTTAGGGGACGCGACAGTAGTCCAATAAATGGAACCCGTCGCTGCCTCCAATGTTAAGGCACCCGAACTCCCCTATCAAAAGGTACACGACCGCTGGCGCCAAAACGTTCGATCATCCGGTATTTGACGATAGCGCTTCGAAGATTGAGACAAAGTGAAACACGCTTTGTTTGTTGATGATGTTTATTGAAAATTTGCAGGTGTCGTCAGTTCGATGATAGGTGTGATGAAAGGATCCCAGAGACGTATCTCCGTACGAGACGATGATAAGATCCTGAGACGTATCTCCGGGTAATGGTGTTCCGCCAGAGATGTGATCGCCATGACGGGCGAGCCAATATGTATGCAATGGCTCCAAAACGGGACATATTTATACCCGGTCCTGAGAGTCACGTGACGATGATGTCACCGAATTTTAGCGGGAACTTTTCAACGCGTAAAATGTGTTCTGTGATCTCTCAATTTACTCAATGTCATTTTACGATGCAATTCAATTTACGTAATAAGGATATCTCGAGAATATTGAGAGCCCAGAAATGATACGGACGGACTATGCCGGTTTATAACATCATCATCACGTCTGCATTTGACTGGAAAATAATAATCATACTGGAAAAATAACTAATTCTGTCTAGAGGAATTAATGGAGTACATATTTGAGAATATGAAATTTTGAACTCCTAGTTTTTTTGTTGTTCATAGATATTGTGTGACTACTTACAACTAGTTCTTTTCTGAGATATTCCATTACGCCACCAACTACGCTGGCGGTAGGCAGATATTTCGCTGTATCTGGTTCAGCAACATTGCTGTTATATATTCCAATTCGATAGGAATATATTTCTCGTTCCATCAGTGCATGACAGAACACGTTGACACCGGGTAAAGAATTAACATTAACGTATTTAAACATATTTCCCCAAACGACGCCTAAAATTTGCATACAAATTAGTAAAATTATAATTGTGTATTCACAATGAGATTGATTACTCACAGGGTACATAATTTAATACGTCTTCGGGCTTAACGTTGGTTTCCAATGTGATCTTATTAGGCGGTAGTTTAATACCCGTCTTGAACACATCCGGTATTTGTTTAAGAGTCATACTCTCCACCTTAAAATGTGATAACGCAGTGAATCCGGCGATGCAGATTCTATCGTCGTGTTGATTTTCAATATATTTCCACAGGCTCCGTATAACTCGATCGATGAAATCGTCGTGTTCCGACGGAATTTTGTCGTATACATCGGGCACGATACTCAACAATTTAGAAATGCTAAATTCGTAATATTTTATTAAGAAAAATGTTGATTATATATTATGTATATTTTTGCGTTTAACCTTATTTTAACTGGGATTCGGTATTCGTTGTGAAATCTCGGAGATAAAATCTGCCATAATGTTTGCGGATCAACAATCCCTCTTTTCCACAACGTTCCGAAAGCGTCCAAACACATGCAACACGCTGTTGCTGAATCTTCAGATGTCGATTGTTTTATAAGTTCGGACATGAGGGGCGCTATCTCATTCGGATTTACCTCCCTATAAAGATTTGATTATATAAAATATGTATAAAAGTAAATCTAGTCTGCCAATCTAGTACCTTCCTTCGCATATTTGTTTAAATGCACTAGCTTGCGCCGTTAACAACTCCCAACTCTTACTTATGTTTTCCGCCATGCTTTTTACTAATACTTTATACAAATATGAATAACATCTCATTTGTTTTTCAATTAATTTCATGTATAGCTTGATTATGAAAGCTCGTATATTGCCTTTAACGAAATGTGTAAGATTCGCATGCGGATTCGTTTCTAAACATCTAATTATACCAAGAACAACGGGAACGTTTTCCTAGAAATAATATGCAGAATATATATTGGTGAACAAGAGAAATTCAAGTACGATATTAGGTGGACCAAAAAGATACAAAATGGTATTATAACATTATCTGGTATCACTATATTTCAAATATTAATACTTCCAATCATTTATTGTTTGCTATTATTAATGTCATAGTTTCGCATCAAATTTAGACGAAACCATGCGATGGTTTTCCTCCAGGTTATCTAGGCTCTTTAAATACGTGTCAGGTCGCTAGCCATGAGCTCAGGAGCTTAGCTGTCGATGCACGGATTGTGACAATAATAATCGGACGTGGGTAGGGTCGTTTTGTATTTAATTTACAGTCTGATCGGGTGCTATGGGCACCTCCTGTGGCACAGAGTGCAGTCCGGGCTCCTCATAGTTCCGTAGAATCTACGGAATCATGATTGCACCCAACCTTTATCTTGGCCACATCCGATACCGAAACGCGACAAGACTTGTAGCGTAATTTTTCAAGCCGGATGCCCACAAAATGTCACCTTTGTTGTGGAATGTTCTCTGTGACGATCTCCTCAAAATTGTTTTACAGATAGATGGACTGTCACATTGGAACGGTGACGACATTACTTTGGTTGTCGAAGCTGGCTCTCGACTCTTGCTGGAGAGCAAAGAGGATATCGCATTTCAGAATGGGGCCAAGCCAATCGGCTTTTATTTGCTTCAAAGAAGACTGAGGCAATCCTCCTCAAGGGTTGACTCAATCCTTCACGTCCTCCCCATTTTTCGTTTAATAAAAAGATCGTTTGAATGTCTCCATCAGTCTACTACCTGGGTATATTGCTAGATGAACATTGTCGTTTTTTGTTACATGCGAGAGGCCCAGTTGACAAAGCTAAAGCCGCGTTTTACTGCATTTCTCATCGCATCTAACAGATGGGTCCAGAACTATCTTGAAAAAAAACAGTCGGTTCAATTTGCCTACTCGAGGGCGAATCTTTGGCAAATCTTAAGTCCCGCATCCGCGAATCGGATCTTGATCAGTGGCAGGAGTGGTGGGATTCCCCCCATAAAGGGCGGACTACCTATCTCTTCTTTCTTGATATCAGAGCCATGCTAAATTGTATCTGTTTCTTCCCAGACTTTTAAGTCAGTCAATTCCTGACTCACCACGGTAATTTCAAGGCTAAACTTAAAGAGTTTAGTCTGGTGCATCTTTGCACTGATGGTATGGGTTGTCTGTCAGGATTAAAGTCACGTTCTGTGGTTAGCATATGTGATGAAATGATGATACAGGAGAGCCAATTGGAAGAAGGCAGTGCACCAAATCAGGCCCCACGAATGGGAACTTGCAGAGTTCCCCAAAAACAGGGCCGCGAAATATTAATACTATTGAAAAGTACTCCTCTTTTGCCAGGGTCTGTGGATTATTTACCCATTTGGGAACAAAAACGGCCCTGCGTAAATGTAAATTTTTACGCTATAGTGTTGACTGACGTCTCGCTATAGACGTCACATTCTGGGAAAGAAAGCCGGAAACTGGCTTGACATATATAGCCTGGGAATTGGTAGGCCAGTGTTATAGGCATCCTCCAAGCAGGGGCGCGCCGTCTATAATGCCTGATTGTGTGGCGCACACAGGCGCCGAAAGATTATGTGCACCGAGAGGCGCCAAGGAGAGAAAAATATTAAATATTAATTCATTAATATTCTTTTTCATAAGATGTTTTTTTAAATGTAGGGGGGGTTATGTTGTAATTAAAGTTTTGCACACAGGCGCCGGACACTGTCAGCGCACCACTGCATACAGGTATTATATTATTTTATTACAAAATCGTTTTGGTCCATCTAATATACGTCATTATAGATAATAATAAATTAAATACCCTTAAATTTGCCAAAACAGGGAAATTTTTTAAAATGGCCAACGTTTCATTCGGACTTTTTGAAGATTTCAAACAATAAAGTGTAATTGGCAACTGGCCAAACATTAAATCTTCTCTCGTAGTAACGATTTCGGTAACCATGTACAAAATATCATTTTTATCATAATGCACATTCGGTATATTATTATTTAAAATCAGCAATCCTTGTAAATACAGGATATGTTCACATTTTAAAAGTTTATTGGTCGACGTATTCCAATGCTCTTTCCATTTTAAATATTCCGATTTATCGGTTATTATAGTTTTATAATATTGGGACAATTCTACGCCAACGTGTATCCTTCTATTTATTGATTTGAAGTAATTCAATATAGTATTTTCGATCGTTGTCGTTTTCCATGCATACGATTTGTCATCAAGTGTAAGCAGTGTGTCTATCAATTTTCTTATTTCATCGTTGAACTCCATTGTTAAAATATTTTTATTGTAGTCCCATTGTAATAATGCGGCGATTAATAAAGATGATGAAATAGGACAGTTTAACGTATTGCATAATTCTTTGCCTATAAATAAAATTGTATTAGAATAACATTGGATACGGTATTGAATAATAATAAAATGTTTGATTTACATATTTCAATCAAGTCAGCCAAGTGAGCGACGGGACATTGTCGTAAGGTATCGCCGAGCATACATGTCGTGCAATTAATTACTGCGTCGATTTCATCGGTGCGGAATTTGTAAGATTGTATGTACAAAATTATTTTTTTGATTAATGCAAAACACGGTTTAGGATTTTTACAATGAATCGTCATACTGTGAACCACATTCGCCAGCAACGGTAAAAGCGCTATTAACAATTCATGCGATTTCTGTACGAAAGCCCAATCCACTAGAGCCGAACATGTCTCAAACGTGTGCCAACATTTTGTAGCAGTCAACTAAAACATAATCAGTTATATAATATTATTTTAAAATACGAATATATTAGGGGGACCGAAAAGTAATCAAAATATC